>PITA01028748.1:0-18891 GCA_004023965.1 Spilogale gracilis | reverse complement strand
CTGACCCCCAGCTAGCCAGGGAGGGCTACCCCATCACTGCCCCCCCCAGCTGGCCAGGGAGGGCTACCTCATCCTGACCCCCAGCTGGCCAGGGAGGGGTACCCCATCACTCCCCCCCAGCTGGCCAGGGAGGGCTACCCCATCATTCCCCCCCAGCTGGCCAGGGAGGGCTACCCCATCACTGCCCCCCCAGGCCAGGGTGCAAGCCCGTGCTCACCTCTGGACCAGGAACCCCTGGAGGGCAGAGTGGAGCACAGCACCCCGCCCTCCCCCCCCACTTCCTAGTTTGGGGCCAAGGGAGCTGTCATCTGTCCCCTGGGGGTGGCAGATGGCTGCTTAGCTTAGAAAGGAAAACAGCACAATTTAGAATTAGTCCCGGGTGAAAGGTCATAGCAACATCTGCCTCCGGATGCTTTCTGGAGTCACATTTCTATGGAGCGGCGCTGGGGGGAGGGCGGGAGGGAGCACAGTGGAAATATTGAGGTGGGAACAAAGCCACCGAGCCGCTGGGGACAACAGGCCCAGCAGCCATTTGACGCTCCTCCGCGGGCCAGGGTGTCTGCCGGAAGCCTGGTCCCCTCCCGGCCCCCTCCCGGCCCTCTCCGCAGCCCTTCCCCTGGAGCCCCCAGCCCCCCTGTCCCTCACCTGCCATGGCCTGGGTCGGCCTGGCGGGCAGGCGGGCGGCACGGAGACTGGAGAAGGGGCAGGTCGGGAGCAGTTCCTGGGTGGCCTCCAGGAGGGGCCCTGCGGCCCAGGAGCCGCCGTCCCTGTCCAGTCCCTAGCGGGCTCACCCTGGCCGCCTGGGGCTTCCCACCCTGTCCGGACAGGAGGGCTGTGTGAGTTGGCAGGAAGTATCCTGCGGGTCCCCGACCCGGACCTGCTCTAGGGAGCCTCTCACTTTCCAGACTGCTGTCGGGTGCTGTTCCCTCTAGGCCAGGCCCGGGCCGGTCCCCCCCAGGCCCTTACACCCACCGTCCAGGCCGGACTTCTGGTCCCTCTGGTCCCCTCAGGGAAGTCTGGGGGCTGTGGGCAGAGGGGACCACAGGTCGTCCCCGGGAAGCCCCTCTGCCGTGGTCAGGTGGGGAGAGAGGTGTTCACAGGTGCGGAGCGGAAAGACGGCAGGGCCGGAGGCTGCCAGGACTAGGGGGCGGTGCTGGCACAGCGGGGGCAGGATGGCCTCCAGGACTGGCCCAGAGCTGCCCCACCCGCCGGCCGTCCCAGACCCTGTGTCTGGCTTGGGTCTCCCTCCTGGCTCAGGCTCCCAGCTGAGTCGCAGTTGTATGTCATACCCCACACGGCCCCACAAAGCCTCTGCCTTACTGTCCCGCCTCCAGGGGCCACCCCGCCCCTCGTGACCCTTGCCGTCCTGGAGCTGGGGTGCCGGTGGTGGATGGTGGCCACGTCCAGGCCGAGCTGGGCTGCATGGCCCGGTGGTGCCTGCCTGTCCTGGGCAGGACTAGGGAGGACAATGGGCCTTCTCAGCTGCCGCTTTCCCCACAGAGGAGCCTCCCCGCTCCTGCCCCGCCCGCCCTGCTTGGCGGCCCGCCGCGCCCGGCAGAGAGCAGCTGCCACCCGCGTCCCCGGCCACAGGCGCACCTGCTTCCCAGCCCTGGCCAGCCTTTGTCCACACTGCCGACGCCTGATTGACTGGCGTGGTTTCCCTCGCTGGCCCGGTGTAACCCAGCCTCCCAGGCTAGGAGGCCACCCGTGCAGGAGGGTTGTCCCAGGTTGTCTTCCCACGGGGGTCCGCGCTCCTAGCCAGAGCAGGACACGGTTCACAGGGACGCTGTCCCACGGTTGGAGGGCTTGAGGTGCACAGCAGACAGGGCCTTCCGGCCCATCTGGGATGCTCAACTTCCTGACAAGTTCGGAATCTGTCTAGTGGCGGGGGGGAGGCAGACCCAGGGACAGCACTCCTGGTTACCCCAAAGTCTTCCCTCCCCTCACGCCAGCAGGGCTCCGAGAGAGAGGAGGTGGTATGGACCAGGCAGGTTCCCACCCTGCTCAAGCACCCTCTCGGCACCCACCACCTGCCCACTCCGTCAGTGGCTGGGAAAGAAAAAAGAGCCTTTTCTCCAGCTCCTGCCTGACAATGGAGAGCATTGATAGGCCTGCCCCCCACGCCCATCCCCTGTGGCTGCAATCCGGGCTCCCAGTGCTGCTCAGGCCACGGTCTAATTGCCCCACGTCCCGGAGCGTGGGGGTGCGGGGGTGCCCCGTGCCAGAGCCGCCGGCCCCTCGGCCTGCTTCCCCAGCGGGCTGGGCAGGAGCCCGACTCTGGCCTGAGTCACCCCTCCCTGCCCCCCCGCCCCGCAAAGGGCCACTGGTTTTCCGGAAGCCAGCTGGTTTGGGGCTGCTGGCCTCTGACAACAGATGGTGGGCTGTGGTGGCCATTTTGTATTGTCCTTGTCGCTGTCCCCAGGCGGCTGCCACCAGTAAAAACCTGCAGGAGACAGACGCGTCCCAGGCGCTGGGGACAGACGGGCGCAGCTCATTGCTGAGAGATGTGGAGACCCCTGAGACCCTGGTCCCCCAAACTGTCAACCCGCCCATGTGGGTCTGGTTCTCGCCCCTGGGGCAGGCCAGAGGGGAGGCGGTGAGGACCCGCAGGCTGCCACCTGCTGAGAGGGGTCTCCACAGGACGGTCGCGGCTGACGCTTCGGTGCTGGGGCTGGGGGCAGCCCCTCTTGGCTGGACTCTGGAAGATGTGCTTCCGTGCTCATCGGGGCCGGAGCTTCCCGCCAGCCTCTGCCTCTGGCAGGGGGCAGGGGCCCTGCCAACCCGGTGCCCAGAGCTGCGGGTGTGGCGTCGTGCTTGCCTTCCCGGGCGACTGTGGACCAGGGGCGGGCCAGGGGCCTGTTACGCCTCCGAGCCGTCACCCTTGGGAAGAACAGTGCCTGGCTGGTCCCAGAGCTGTCGTCACTGAGCTTTTCCCTCGAGTGCATGGCCACAGGGTGACCTCAATGGCCAATTTGTGACCCAGGCTCTAGAAGCTGGGCCAACAGGTGGCCAAAGGGGGCCCTAGGGTAGGGGTGGCCTACCCGGAGCCCCATCCCTGCAAAGCATCTGTGAGACACCCCGCCTCACAGTTCATCCCCCCCTGTTGGAGCCTGAGCAGCGTCTTCTGGGGCAGGGCCCAGAGCCGGCTGACGTGGCGGCCTTCACCTTCTGCCCCCCAGCCCCGGGCTGGCTCACTGAGAGCGCGGGAAGGATGCTCTTCCGGGCACCTTGATCTCTCCTGCTGTGAAATGGGTGTGACTGCTTCTAGTCACCTACACGTTGTGAAGACTTGATCCCAAAGGGGAAAACCATGCCTGGGTGCTGGGTGTGGGGGCCGGGGGTTGGGGATAGGGCGCCAGCTGTGTCCCGGTGGGATTCCCGTCCGCCAGGAGCCGCACGCAGAGGGAAACGGGGAGCAGTGCGCTGTGTCTCGGCCTCTGTGTGTTTGCGGTTGCATCTGTATTGAGTGCAGAGAAGCCGCGAGCTTGTCTGTCACCCAAGTAGACCCACTGGTCACGGGAGAGCCAGCGGGGAGAAGCCGCCGCGCCCTCCCAAGCAGAAGAGCCTCAGAGTGTGCCTTCCTGGGGCAGGACTGGGACCGCCGTGGGCCCCTTCCTGCCGGCTCGCCCAGGCGCCGGGCTGTTGAAACCCACGCGCCTCTCCAGCCGCTGCCCCGATTAACAGTCATTTTTTTTATTGAGGTGAAATTCATCGACTGCCCGGTTAGCCACTTTAAAGGGTGCATTTCAGGGGTGGTTGGCACATTCGTGCCGTTGTGCAGACACCTCCCGTGTCTGGTCCCGGGCCAGCTGGGGCCCCGCGATGCCGATGCCGGGGGCGGGGGCGGGGGTCTGGGGGGGACGGGGGGGTCTGGCGGCCCGAGTAACCGCCCCGGCGTGTCTGCCACAGCTGCAGTGCGGCGTTCGCGGGCCAGCGATGCCAGGCGCCCAACCCCTGCCTCAGCGCCCCCTGCAAGAACGCTGGGACATGCCACGCCGTGGACCGTGGTGGCCTGGTGGACTACGCCTGCACCTGCCGCCTGGGCTTCTCCGGGCCCCTCTGCCTGACGCCCCGAGACAACGCCTGCTTGTCCACTCCTTGCCGCAACGGGGGCACCTGTGACCTGCTCACGCTCACCGAGTACAAGTGCCGCTGCCCCCCGGGCTGGTCAGGTGAGGCCCTGAAGACCCCAGACCCTGGCCCTGCCCCGGCGGCCCACGCGCCACGATGCACAGGGCAGAGGCTATGTCCATCTGGGTAGCAGGGAGAAACCCTAGGGCTTTCTTCAGGCTGTTGGGCTCAGTGATCGCTACCCTAGAGTCCCTCTGCCCTTTTCAGCCCTGAAGTCTGCTTTCAGCTGCTCCAGGGCCCCTGGTCCTCCCTGCTTCCGTGAGGATGGGGGTCCTCGGTTTAGTCCTGTGCTGGGGGGTGGGCCAGCCCTCCGTGGGGAGCTCGGACACTGCACCGGGCCCTGGAGGGGACACACTGAGTCGGGTCTCGAGGCCGCCCCCTACCAGCCGTGCATCCCAGACACCTTGGTCCCGGTCCCCGGGAAGATGGCCAAGTCATGCCGTGGGGTCCTGGGGGCTAAAGAGATGATGCCGTTAGGTCCGTGCCGGATAGGCTCCTCCACGGTGCCCGGAAGCCACCCCCAGGGCCTGGAGGAGGCCCGGGGCACGGCCAGCCGGAAGGCCCGTGTGACCCGCTCGCTGCCCCCTGCCCACCAGGGAAGACGTGCCAGCAGGCTGACCCGTGCGCCTCCAACCCTTGTGCCAACGGCGGCCAGTGCCTGCCCTTCGAGGCCTCGTACATCTGCGGCTGCCCGCCGGGCTTCCACGGCCCCACCTGCCGGCAGGACGTGAACGAGTGCAGCCAGAACCCCAGGCTCTGTCAGAATGGGGGCACCTGCCACAACGAGGTCGGCTCCTACCGCTGCACCTGCCGCGCCACCCACACCGGCCCCCACTGCGAGCTGCCCTACGTGCCCTGCAGCCCCTCCCCCTGCCAGAACGGGGGCACCTGCCGCCCCACGGGGGACACCACCCACGAGTGCACCTGCCTGCCAGGTACCGTCCCGCCGGCCTCCCCGCTGCCGGCGGCAGGCCCCAAGGGAGCCCCCAGGGTGCCGCAGTGGGGCTGTCTGGGGCGGAGGCGGCTGTCTAGAAAGGTACCAGTCAGGAGGTGGATTGATAGGGGTCCAGGTGTCACCCCAGTCCCGGGCCATGCCACTTCCGCCTGGGGGTGCATTTTGCTGTGAACCCCCACTGCTTCTCTCCCTAGCCCCTGTGCCAGGGACCCAGGGTCCCTGCAGCTCCCAGGGCAGGCTTGTCGGTGAGACGCAGCCCTGGGTGAATCGAGCTGGACAGGTGTGCCCTCCCTGGGGGTTTCCTCCACCCCCGAGGCACCCCTGCCCTCATGGCCCCTGGCTCATCGCCCCACTCTGAGCCTCCTTGGGTGGTGGGCACGAGACCCCTTCTCTTGAATTCCCTGGAAACCATGTGCCAGGGGTAAAACCACAGCCCGCTGGGAAACTTGCATGCTTTTCCCTGGGCCTCCCATTTTGCCGGGGCACATCACCACCCCCCTGGGAGCTTATCTCTCATGGGCCTGTGGGACCGTGAGGGGCAGCCACCCACGGCAAGTCCCCCAGCAGCCCTGCCGGCCCCGTTGCACAGGCTGGTCTTTGCACAGCCGTTTCTGAGTCAGTTTTGCTGCTGATGATCTAAAAGTAATACCGACACGAGGCTTGCCAGCCTCGTAGTCTGTCGGCCCCACAGCCTGGCAGTTAGTGGGCCTGGGGCAGGGGAGGAGCAGGAGCTGAGAAGGTGGGGTCATGGGGTTCCTGGGCGTACAGGGACCAGCTGACCTAGGTGCCTGGGAGGGCCGCCCCTGCCGCCGCAGTCCCCGGCCCTAGCCAACGGGACGTGTCCTGCCCGCCTCCTGCCCACGGAGCCCGGGGCCTCGTCACGGCATCAGGCGCCTGCATTTCCTGGGTAGCGCTGGGCGCTCCCCTTCCCCCTGACGTCCCCACCCCCACCGGTGCTGCTGGCTATTTGGCAGGCCCTGGGGCTGAGCGCTAAGCCTACTTGCCAGGCCCACCCACGTGCCTTTATGTTGGCACAGTGATCTCGGGCCTGGGCCCTCCCATCCAGCCACGTGGCTCACGAGGGGCCTGCCCTCCTAGGACCGCAGCGAGGGCTGGAGGAGGTGGGGTGTGGAGGCTCACCAAGGATACCCCATGCCCGGAGCTCGTGGGCCCCACCGCGCGATGGGAGAGCCTCCGAGGGGTGAGGGAAGCCGTGCTCAAGGCCCACTCTAGCGCCCATGGGAGTCACGGCTTGGGCTCTGGGTTCCCAGTCGGAGCGCTCCCTCAGAAACACGTCCACTTCGCACTTTGGCTCTGCCCGGCCTCCTGCTTTTGCGCCGCAGCAGTGAGGGGTAGGGCCCCGAGGGAGCAGGCTGGTTCTCCAGCAGCAGGAGAGGGGTTCAAAAGTACCCCGGGAGGGGCATTAATTAGTAACTGCCGATAGGTTTGGGCTGTTGCCCGGCGCACCTTTCCCAGTTGATGACTGAAGGAGGGGGGTTGAGCCGGTTGATAGCTGGCGGGTGGGGCGGTTATGTGGCAGAGGCTGGCTGCGCTTGGAGGAGCCACAACTCTGTTCCCAGGAAGCTGAGGGCCGCGTGTGTGTCCCCTGCCTGGAACCCTCCGCAGACCCAGGGCAGTCCCTGAAGATGGGGCACGGGCTGCAGCCCCACAGGGCGCCCTGGGAGCCCCCGCACGGTGCCTGGCCTGGAGGGAGCCACAGGGAGGGACCTCTGCTCTAGAAGGACGTTTCTGAGACATCCTCCACAGTCCCATGTTCCCAGGTCCCTGGGCCAAGTGATTGCTCAGAAAGGAGCGTGTCCCCTGTGGGCTCTGGAGCGTGGGGCCTGGTCCCATGGGGAGCAGGGAGAGCAAGGGACAGGGCCTGGACAGGGACAGCATACCGGGACAGGCCATGGAAGAGCGGCACCCGCCAAGGTGCTGGGTCCAGGGCGCAGTGGGTCCCGCCGGGCAAACACCGGAGCGGGTCCACACCGCCCGACCTCGCGGGCTGGGCCTCACCGGGCTCGCGGATCCCCCCGCTGCAGGCTTCACCGGCCAGAACTGTGAGGAGAACGTGGATGACTGTCCCGGAAACAGCTGTAAGAACGGTGGCGCCTGCGTGGACGGCGTGAACACCTACAACTGCCGTTGCCCACCAGAGTGGACAGGTGCGCAGTGGGACCAGCCAGCCTGGTCTAGCCAGCAGGGACGCCGTGGCCTGGGCCGTCCCCAGCCCCTGCCCCGGGCAGCCCCATGCGAGAGTCAGGCTCAAGGGCTCCCTGCGTTTGGGCCACACTTAGGGCTCGCGTCGCCCCTGTGCCCGCCGCAGAGCAGTGGCTCGGGCTGGTGGCGGGTGGAAGGCTTCCCGGCGGAGGCGGACCCTGCACCTCGCGGTGGCGGGCCCTGGCAGCGTCTGCCCGTCCCGACGGTCTTGGCCCCCCGCAGGTCAGTACTGCACCGAGGACGTGGACGAGTGCCAGCTGATGCCCAATGCCTGCCAGAATGGCGGGACCTGCCACAACACCCACGGCGGCTATAACTGCGTGTGCGTCAACGGCTGGACAGGCGAGGACTGCAGCGAGAACATCGATGACTGTGCCAGTGCCGCCTGCTTCCACGGCGCCACCTGCCACGACCGCGTGGCCTCCTTCTACTGCGAGTGTCCCCATGGCCGCACAGGTGAGCACCGGGCCGGGGGGGGGCAGGGCTGCTGCGGACGAACCCCCCGGCATGACCCAGGTGTCGTGAGCCCAGCGGGGCTGCTGGGCAGTGTGGCCTGGGGAGGGCTGTCATCCCCAGGCTGGCGGGGGTGGGGCTGCCCCGCTGACCACTGCCTCCCCGCCAGGTCTGCTCTGTCACCTAAACGACGCCTGCATCAGCAACCCTTGCAACGAGGGCTCCAACTGTGACACCAACCCCGTGAACGGCAAGGCCATCTGCACCTGCCCCTCGGGGTACACGGGGCCGGCCTGTAGCCAGGACGTGGACGAGTGCTCGCTGGGTGCGTGGGCCGGGGGCCAGCCGAGGAGGCTGCTGGACGAGCGCTCCCGGTCTGATGGGAGAGGACTACCGTTCTGGCGGGGGGGGTCGGGGTGCCTGGAGCCGCGCCTCACTGGGGCCGTGTGCCGCCCGCCCCCCCAGGCGCCAACCCCTGTGAGCACGCAGGCAAGTGCATCAACACGCTGGGTTCCTTCGAGTGCCAGTGTCTGCAGGGCTACACCGGGCCCCGCTGTGAGATCGACGTGAACGAGTGTGTCTCGAACCCGTGTCAGAACGACGCCACCTGCCTGGACCAGATTGGGGAGTTCCAGTGCATCTGCATGCCTGGTACGTGGGGCCAGCCTTGGGGCCTGCGGGGTGGGCCCCGCCGCACCCCAGCCCGCACAGCGGTGCCGGCGCGGGGTAGGTGGGCCCCGGGGTGCTGGGCTGTTGGCTCTGCGGGCGGTGGGAGCCGGGTGCACATCCTCTGCCCCGAGGCTGTTTGTGGGCCCCTGGCCCCCTCACGGTCCCCCACCCCCAGGCTACGAGGGTGTGCACTGTGAGCTCAACACGGACGAGTGTGCCAGCAGCCCTTGTCTTCAGAACGGCCGCTGCCTGGACAAAATCAATGAGTTTCTGTGCGAGTGCCCCACGGGTGAGACCATCCCCCGCAGCGCTGCCTGCGAGCCCCGTGCTCTCTCTGGCCGGGGGTGGGGCCAGGGGCCCTGATACTCGGGGGACAGGGGTCCTCGGCTTTGTCCTGTAGGATTTCTCCCTACTGCTCTGACAGGGTGCTGGGCAGGTACCCTAGGGTCTGGGTACAAGGATCTGGGGTACAGGAATGACTGGGCCAGGTTGGGCAGGGGATACTGCCCCCCAACCATGCTGGGGGGCTGATAGGAGCCCGGGACCCAGCAATCCTCCTTGCTGCTAGGGTTCCTTGGGGACAGGGACGCCCCGGGAGCAGCAGTGTACTACCTAGACCTCCACGGGGCATGTGTGGGGGAGAGGTCAGCCTGGCCTGCACACTCTGCAGTGCCCCTGACCTGTCACAGACCGTGGACATGGCCCGCGGTGGACATGGCCGTCAGGAGGGCCCGAGGAGCTCAGGGTGGAAGGGGTCTTTAAGCCTAGGGGCACTGGGTCCCGGGAGGCATGTGCAGGTCACAGCCTGGGGCTACAAAGCGTAAATCAGCCGCCCCAAGCCCTGGGGACCTCATTCACAGCCTGACTTGGCTGTGGATGTAGCAGCCCGGGTCAGTTGGGGAAAAGGGCTCTCTGGGAGGGGCCGGAGCTGGAAGGGGACAAGAGGAGAGCTCGGGAGGTCTGAGCCCCGGTTTGGCTGCAGCCGGCTGTGGGGAGCCCATCCCAGGAGCTCCCTGCTCCGGTCCGGCTGGGGCTCAGCCAGGGCCCCCCGACCCACCCAGCCTCTGATGGCAACCTCCCCCCCCACCCCCCCGGCCACAGGCTTTACCGGACATCTGTGTCAGTATGACGTGGACGAGTGTGCAAGCACGCCCTGCAAGAATGGCGCCAAGTGCCTGGACGGGCCCAACACCTACACCTGCGTGTGCACAGAAGGTATGGGGCCCGTGGAAGGATGGCGGGCAGGCTCGCGGGGGGCGGGGCTTCTCCTGTGGGGAAGGCGTGCTGCGGTCCCCCGCCTTGGGAGCAGAGGAGAGCGAGGTGCGGCTGCCCTGACGCCCCAGTCCCCTCCTCCCTGCAGGCTACACGGGACCACACTGCGAGGTGGACATCAACGAGTGTGAGCCCGACCCGTGCCACTACGGGGTGTGTAAGGACGGGGTGGCCAGCTTTACCTGCCTCTGCCGGCCAGGCTACACGGGTCACCACTGTGAAAGCAACATCAACGAGTGCCACAGCCAGCCCTGCCGCCACGGGGGCACCTGCCAGGACCGCGACAACGCCTACGTCTGCACCTGCCTCAAGGGGACCACAGGTGCCTGCGCCGGGCACGTGGGGCGGGGCGGGGGCAGGGCCGGTGAGGGCAAGGCGGGGAGCTGACCGCAGCACTGTCCACCGCCAGGCCCCAACTGTGAGACGAACCTGGACGACTGCGCCAGTAGCCCCTGTGACTCTGGCACGTGCCTGGACAAGATCGACGGCTACGAGTGCACATGCGAGCCTGGTTACACAGGTGAGCGGCCCGCAGCGCTCCAGCGCTCCCGGGGCCCCAGGCGGGCCAGGTTCAGGGCGGCCAAGGGCAGGGTGGGGTGGGCATCCTCCAACCTCTCACCCCTGGTCAGAGCCAGACTCCTGGGCGCACGACGTCCTGTGTCTGCCGCATCACCATCAGCCCCGAGGCTCGTCTGGGCCATTGGCAGGACACGGGCCCTGTCCCCTGGGCCACTATGCTCACGCAGGAAACCCCTGCTGACCCAGGGAGTGGGGTCGGGTGGCATCCCCAGGTCAGCAGAGGGGAACCCGGGGCTCAGAGGGGCCCAACTTGCTCACCGAGGCTCCTCCTTTCCGGGGGGGCGGTGCTCGGGGGCCCCAGGGCTAGCGTGTCTGAGCTCTCCCCGCCCACAGGGAGCATGTGCAGCGTGAACATTGACGAGTGTGCGGGCAACCCCTGCCACCACGGGGGCACCTGCGAGGACGGCATCAACAGCTTCACATGCCGCTGCCCCGAGGGCTACCACGGCCCCACGTGCCTGTCGGAGGTGAACGAGTGCAGCAGCAACCCCTGCACCCACGGGGCCTGCCGCGACAGCCTCAACGGGTAGGCGCGGGCCGCGGGCTGGCGTAGGCACCGCGGGGCCCCGGGCCATGTGCCCATCTGTCTCGTTCCTCGTCCCGGGTGGAGCCAGCCCCCAACCATCGAGGGGAAAGGCGTGTTTTCAACCTGCACTGAGGTCACCCAAAGACGGGAGCCTGGGGGGTGAGCGGCGTCACCTCCCAGCAGGGGAGGGGGCTGGAGGTGGAGTGAAGCCCCAAGGCCAGAGACTAAAGCGGCAGGCCCACGGCACCCAGGGCTGGGGAGAGCTTCTGGGCAGAGGGCACATGGAGCCGCTGGGAGGGTGGCGCCCAGACCACCAGAGGCGTGGTGTTCCCCACCCCTCGTCCTGTGTGTCTCCTGAGGTTCAGCCTCTAGGGACCACTCACCCAGCAAGTATACTCCTACGAGTGCTGTGAGCGTCCTGGCATGGAGAGGGTCTTGGGCCGCCCAGTAGTTGAGTGGCCCATGGGATGGGCATCTGATGGGGGAACCGTGTGGGCACCCGAGCCCGCCTCCCATGGCATCTGTCGTGGGGCACCAAGCTGGCGTCCTGAGAGCTGGGGGGCCGGTTGGCGTGCACCTCGCGCACATGGTGTCAGCAGGGTGAGGGCACAGGGCAGCGGGAACTCGCTCCATCTCTGACACCCGCTGTGCACCCGGCACTGCCCTGTGGATGTGGGCAGGGAGCCCTTGCCGTCTGTTCAAGGCCACGTGGTGGCTGAGTGGCAGGTGGCCCGACTGCAGCCTGGAGGAGACACTGTCCCAGAGCTCGAGGCACCCCGTGTTGGGTGAGAGGGGTGCCGTTACCCCCACTTTCAGGGGCTCTGCGGGTCGGACCACAGGGCCGTGGCAGAGCAGGGGCGTGGGCGTGCGTGACCCACCCCGTGGGCCCTCTGCAGGTACAAGTGTGACTGTGACCCCGGGTGGAGTGGGGCCAACTGTGACGTCAACAACGACGAGTGTGAGTCCAACCCCTGTGCCAATGGGGGCGCCTGCCGGGACATGACCAGCGGCTACGTGTGCACCTGCCGCGAGGGCTTCAGTGGTGAGCGAGCAGGGCTGGCGGGGGTGGGGGGCTCTGGGCCGACCCCCGGTGCCTCCCTCCCGCCGGGGTTGGGGCGGCATGGGGCCCTGCCGGCAGCCTGGCCGACAGGGAGGGTCCTGCAGTCAGACCCTCCCTCGGCCCCGCGGTAACGCGCCCGGCGGCCATCGGCGCTCTCTCTCCAGGCCCCAACTGCCAAACCAACATCAACGAGTGTGCATCCAACCCGTGCCTGAACCAGGGCTCGTGCATCGATGATGTAGCCGGGTACAAGTGCAACTGCCCGCTGCCCTACACAGGTGAGCGGGCTGGCGGGGCGCCGCGCAGGGGAGGGGTGCTGCAGCGGACGCTCTCCAGGGGCTGGCCTGCACACCTGGGGTCCTGCTCTCTGCCTTGAGGCTCAGGCCGGGCCGCATGCAGGCCTCCCCCGCTGGGGTCCTCCACGGCAGAGCTGGGAGCTGGGCCTGGGCTGCTGGCCTCCCCGGCCCGGCGTCCATGCTGCACGGGCCCCTGGGGGCCAGGCTGCCCCCCCCCCCACCTTGCTGGCCGGGCTTGAGGGATCCCTTTGACGGCGGGCCTTCTTTGTGTCGGGGAACAAGGAGCCTTCTGTGAGGGCTGAGCTGAGGCAGGAGGCGTTTCCCTGGGCGTCCAGGCGTCCGCTGGAGGCCCGGCCAACAGGATCGCAGGAAATGATCCCCACTGTGGAGGACATTTACAGAGTGCTACAAAAGTGCACAACCAGTCCTGCCACTGGGTCGAGACGGCCCTGCCTGGCCAGGCAGGTGGGGAGAGGGCCTGGGCCTGTGCCGGGGACCCCACGACACTGGGCAGCTGGTGGCCAGTGGGGTATTTTCTTTGACCAAGGCCGGGGCCTGGATTTTCTCTCCTGCCTCGGTGAGGAAGCTCCTGGCTGGTAACCGCCCAGGGAACCCTCGCTGGGGGCACACGGGTCCCTTTCGGACACAGTATCGGAGGCTGGCGGGCCTGCTGGGGAGGAGCTGGCCTGGGCTGACCCGCTTCCCGTCTGCCCACTTCCCGCTTCCCTTTGCACAATTGTCGGAAACTCTGGCGAATTTCCTGCCTGCCTAGGTCACCGTGGAAACAGATAGAAAGAAAGTCTCTGGAAAATCACCCGAGCAGGCCAGGGAGATAATGGGCCACAGGGAAGATAGTGCTTCCTTTCTTCCCCGGGGATCGGGCCCCATGGCTGTAAACAGGAAGGCTGTCTGCGGGGCTGTCATGGGGGAGAGTCGCCCGAGTGTGACACACACGTACTAGTGAGACTCCCTTCCCCGTGCCGAGGTCCTGTGCTGCTGGGGTTCCTCCCCTGCCATCCAGCCTCTGCTTAGTGGCTCCTAGGCCTCCCAGAGACCAGGAGGGGGTGTGAGGCTGGGAGTAGGCGGGGTTCCTGTGATGTGGTTGGGCCCGGGGAGGGGGGGGTGCCGCCGGTCTGCTCCTGAGGGGTTGAGGCCAGGCTGTGTCCTGCAGGGAAGTGTTGGACTGGGCGTTCCTCTGGTTTGTCCTCAGGCCCCCAGTTTAGGTCCTGACCCAGCCAGGAGCCTGCCCGGGGTCCCAGTGCAGAGCCATTCCCCCGCCGTGGGGCCAACTCTCAAGGTTTCAGCACTTGTATCCTTTCCCCCTAGGAGCCACATGTGAGGTGGTACTGGCCCCGTGTGCCTCTGGCCCCTGCAGAAACGGGGGCCTGTGCAAGGAGTCCGAAGACTACGAGAGTTTCTCCTGCGTGTGCCCCACGGGCTGGCAAGGTGAGGCGTCCTGGGGGACGTCCCCCCGGGGCAGGAGGCCGGGAGCTGAGCCAGCGAGTAGCAGAGCTCCCTGCAGGGGCTCTAGAAGCAGATGCAGGCCTGACGGGGCCCTTCCCACCCTGAGTTCTGTCATCTGCCTGGCCTAAGGTTGGGGGCTCGCAAGCCAGAGAGCCCTCCCTTCCTGGGGTGTCCCCAGTGGAGCGGACCTGGGGCACAGGAGGCCCCGCTGCTGGGGGGAGGGGAGAGAGGCCTGGACATGGGGGCTGAACCCACGCTGTCCACCCTCCAGGACAGACGTGCGAGGTCGACATTAACGAGTGCGTGAAGAGCCCGTGCCGCAACGGCGCCTCCTGCCGGAACACGGACGGCGGCTATCACTGTCACTGCCACGCGGGCTTCACGGGGCACAACTGTGAGACGGACGTGGACGACTGCCGGCCGAGTGAGTGGCCCTGCTGGCCCGGCCGCGGGGCGGGGAGCTGGCTGGGGTCCACGGGGAGGAGGGGCGTGGCAGTGCCCGGGAGCACTCCCAGGTCACGCCGCGGGAAATGCCAGGGGGTATCCTTGTGTGGACTGAGGAAGGTGGTCCCAGAAGGTGGTCCCACTGCTGGTGCCTCCAGTGGGCTCTGGGCACTCCTCCCGCAGCGCAGTACCTAGCTGCCCCCGGCGGACCCTTACCGGTCCTTACTGGGACCCACCAAGGAGCAGGGCTCCCAGCCGACCTGAGAAGCCAAGCATCTTGTTTGGTGCCACCAAGCAAGCAGGGGAGCTCATGACCCCAGCTCCGTCGGTCTTCAAGCCAGCACCTTCCGCGCCCGCCCTGTAGCCTGGGGCGAGGGCGCGAGTGGGGGTGCCCCGGCAATGGTAGTGGTGCCCGCCCTCAGCCGCCCTCAGGCCTGCCTCCTGTCCCCTGCAGACCCGTGCCACAACGGAGGTTCCTGCACCGACGGCGTCAACACGGCTTTCTGCGACTGCCTGCCCGGCTTCCGGGGGCCCTTCTGCGAGGAGGACATCAACGAGTGTGCTAGCAACCCGTGCCACCATGGGGCCAACTGCACGGACTGCGTGAACAGCTACACATGTACCTGCCCCACGGGCTTCAGCGGGATTCACTGCGAGAACAACACACCCGACTGCACAGAGAGGCAAGAGCCGCGGGGCGCCCCAGGCCTCAGGCGGAGGAGGCAGGGGGCAGGCCCGGGGCGGGGCGGGCGCTCACTGCACTCAGCAGGTGCCCACCGGGCCGGCTCTCACGGCCCGTCCAGTCCGACAGGGCCCACTGGATCCTCAGAGGGCACTCGTCTGTTGGTCAGTGTGAGAACCGGGAGCCCTGGCGGTTTCTCCTGAAGAGCGGGTGCGCCCCCTTCTGTCCCACAACGCCAAAGCTGACCCATCTTGTTTCCTTTTTCACCTGGGCTGCCAGGAAACTCTGCACTCAGTGTTTTCATCCTTTTGTTTCCGCCGAGGTTCTCTCCTCCGGTAGCCACGCAGGTTCTGGTTTCTTCCTCATTTTCCCATTCAGTTCCATGTACCTGTGCGATACAGCTGTTCTCGGCGCAGCTTGTAAAGAAGGGTGGCGGGAGGGCCTGAGGTCCCTGGCTGTGGGGTCAGCGGGCTATGCCTCGCTGGCTCTGGCTATCGGGCCCTGGCCACCATAGTCTGAGTCGAGGGGGGAGCTGCCCAGCAGGGTCCCACACCCCGCTCACCCTGTCCCCTGCTGCTTGCCCACCTGCAGCTCCTGCTTCAATGGGGGCACCTGCGTGGATGGTGTCAACTCCTTCACCTGTGTGTGCCCGCCGGGCTTCACGGGTAGCTACTGCGAGCACGACGTCAATGAGTGCGACTCCCGGCCCTGCCTGCATGGGGGCACCTGCCAGGACAGCTATGGGACCTACAAGTGCACCTGCCCGCAGGGCTACACGGGCCTCAACTGCCAGGTGAGCGAGCGGGCCGGGCCGCAGGGGAGACGGCAGGTGGCAGCCGAGGCAGGGCATCGGCCCCCGGCACATCGTCGCGGTCACCCCGCAGGGCCCCACTCACGTTGGCCCTCCCGCACTGCTCGGGAAAGCAGTGGGGCTAGGAGGGCATGAAGGGGAGGAAGACGGCTAAAAACTAGCTTTTTAATAGAGAATACGTTAAAGTATTAAAGATATATTTTTATTGAAGATTTTCACGTAAGATACTTGCTACAAAAGCTCCCACAGACTAGTTTACTTCCCAAGAAGAATGTTCCTTCGAGGAGAGGTAGGTCTGGATTAGTCGAGGGCCCAGAGGAGGAGAGCGCCCCCCCCCCCCAGCCCGCTGGGGGTGCAGGGCTCTCTGGTCGATGTGTGCTGGGCATGCCAGGAGGATGGGCCCGCAGGGCAGGCGGGGAGTGTGAGTCCGGGCGCCCTCTCCCACCCCCAGAACCTCGTGCGCTGGTGCGACTCCTCGCCCTGTAAGCACGGCGGCAGGTGCTGGCAGGTCAGCACCCTGTACCGGTGTGAGTGCCGCAGCGGCTGGACTGGCCTCTACTGCGACGTGCCCAGCGTCTCGTGCGAGGTGGCCGCCCAGCGGCAAGGTAAGCGGCCGTGGCTGACCGGCACCCCCGGGGGTCCCCTGCCTGCAGTCCCAGGCCTCATGCCCTGCCTTCTGCCTGCCCCCCCCAGACGTCAACGTCACCCACCTGTGTCGGAACGGGGGGCTCTGCATGGACGCAGGCAACACCCACCACTGCCGCTGCCAGGCGGGCTACACGGGCAGCTACTGTGAGGACCAGGTGGACGAGTGCTCGCCCAGCCCCTGCCAGAACGGGGCCACGTGCACTGACTACCCTGGTGGCTACTCTTGCAAGGTGGGCCCCGGTCCCGGGGGTGTGGTGTCTGCTGGGGGTGTCACTGCATGCCAGGCCCGAGGCTATGAGCAGCCACAGCAGGGAAGACTAAGCCCAACACATGCAGTCCCAGGAAGGGAGGGCTGTGGTAGTCAGGGAAGACTGCATGGTGGAGGCGTCTCGGGGGGAGCGTGGAAGAGGAAAACTCAGAAATAGGGGCCGGGTTTCTCTCTGCTTTCCCTCTGGGCTTAGCTGACACCTGCCTTGAGACCCCCGCCTCTGTTCCACGAGACAGGCTCTAACCCGTGCTCTGGGCAGTTACTCAGCTTGCTAGGGCCCTCCTCAGGTCCACTGGGCGGGGGTCTCTTTCAGGGTTGACAGGCACGAGGAAGTTAAGCCTTCACAGGTTAAGGGTAACCTGTGTGTCCCCCGTCAGGCCACACAGTGCCGAGGGCCACATCTCAGCCTCCCACTGAGCCACGGTCCCCCACCCCTTGTCTGTTTCCCTGCACAGTGTGCGGCCGGGTACCACGGGGTGAACTGCTCCGAGGAGATCAACGAGTGTCTGTCCCAGCCGTGCCAGAACGGCGGCACCTGCGTCGACCTCGCCAATACCTACAAGTGCTCCTGTCCCCGGGGCACACAGGGTAAGGGTTAGCCCACCCCAGGGCTGCGGTCAGGCGCTGGCCACAAGCATGCGAGACACAGTCCCTGCTTCCGCTCTGCCTTGTGGGGCTCAGCCGGGAACGAGCCACGGGAGGAAGCCCAGCCAGGCCACTGGCACAGGGCAGACTGCGTGGGGTGCAGCCCTGCTTCTGCGTTCTCTCTCCTGAGCGTCTGTGTGGTCCCGTCCCAGCCGTTTGCTGGAGGGAGCGCCCTCAGGAGGGGGCTGGGCTAACATGTGGCCAACGTAGGTCCCTGACACCGCTTGGGCCTCTGCAGGCACCCACTGTGAGGTCAACGTGGACGACTGCAGTCCCCCCATCGACCCCGTCTCCGGGGGCCCCAGGTGTTTTAACAACGGCACCTGCGTGGACCAGGTGGGCGGCTACAGCTGCACCTGCCCACCTGGCTTTGTTGGAGAGCGCTGTGAGGGCGACGTGAACGAGTGCCTGTCCAACCCCTGTGATGCCCGGGGCACCCAGAACTGCGTGCAGCGCGTTAACGACTTCTACTGCGAGTGCCGTGCGGGCCACACTGGTGGGTGCCGTGCCGGGGCGGGGCAAGGGCCAGGCTGTGTGTGGCTAGCGCCTCATGCCCACTATCGCCTGCAGGACGCCGCTGTGAGTCGGTCATCAACGGCTGCAAAGGCAGGCCTTGCCAGAACGGGGGCACCTGTGCCGTGGCCTCCAACACTGCCCGCGGGTTCATCTGCAAGTGCCCTGCGGTAGGTGCCACTGTGGGGGCTGCTTGGTGTGCGGGCGGCGGGACTGCCCCCTCGCTGCCGGTGCTCACCAAGGTCGGGCGGACAGGCTGGCGGGAGCTGGGCTCGGTCCTCCTGGCTCCCAGACCCAGGCTTTCTGGTGGAAGTTTGTATCAGAGATATCTAGGGTTCCAGCGCAGCGGCGCTGGGACTGGCCACGCCCCTTTCTCCCTGGTCCCGCCTAGGGGTTACAGTGATGCGGTCTGTAGGCGTCGGTAGCGGTCAGGGTCCTCACAAACCCAGCGACACGCGCCTGCCAGGGCTTAGTGCCCGGAGCTTCCGGAGCACCCCTGACAACCCCTGGGCTTCCGCGCCGGTGGGACTGTGCCGTCCACCGCGTTGGCTGTGAGTCCTCTAATGCGCGGCTGCCACCTATACCGCAGGGCTTCGAGGGCGCCACGTGCGAGAACGACGCGCGCGCCTGCGGGAGCCGGCGCTGCCTCAACGGCGGCACGTGCATCTCAGGCCCACGCAGCCCCACTTGCCTGTGCCTGGGCCCCTTCACCGGCCCCGAGTGCCAGTTCCCAGCCGGCAGCCCCTGCGTGGGCGGGAACCCCTGCTACAACCAGGGCAGCTGCGAGCCCACGGCCGAGAGCCCCTTCTATCGCTGCCTGTGCCCCGCCAAGTTCAACGGGCTCCTGTGCCACATCCTGGACTACAGCTTCGGGGGCGGCCTGGGCCTCGACATCCCCCCGCCGCAGATCGAGGAGGCGTGCGAGCTGCCCGAGTGCCGCGAGGAGGCGGGCAACAAGGTGTGCAGCCTGGCCTGCAACGATCACGCGTGCGGCTGGGATGGCGGCGACTGCTCGCTCAACTTCAACGACCCCTGGCAGAACTGCTCGCAGTCACTGCAGTGCTGGAAGTACTTCAGCAACGGCCGCTGCGACAGCCAGTGCAACTCTGCGGGCTGCCTGTTCGATGGCTTCGATTGCCAGCGCGCTGAGGGCCAGTGCAAGTGAGGCCCCGGGAGCAGGGCTGGGGCGTGGGGAGGGGCGTGGGGACGGGGCGGGGCTCGGGAGGGGTGTGAGGCGGGCTTAGAGGGGGCA
>PITA01028747.1:0-18894 GCA_004023965.1 Spilogale gracilis | reverse complement strand
TAAAGCCATTATTGTACCTCATGCAGGATGTATGTACTGTGGGGCTTCTGTTATCCATGCTTACAAGCAAGTGGATCCATCTATTACCAGGAAAATGTTCTGCTTGTGGCCTTCTCATCAGATATCCTTCTCTCATTGTGCACTTTCTAGTGTAGATATATATATTTATATTTATATCTATATCTATCTATCATCTATCATCTATCTATATCTATCTATCTATCTATCTATCTATCTATCTATCATCTATCTATCATCTATCTATCATCTATCTATTATCTATCATCCATCTATCTATATATCTATCTATCATCTATCTATCTATCATCTATCAGCTATCACATATCTATCTATTTATCTATCTATCATCTATCTATAGTTTATCTATCTATCTATTATCTATCATTTATATATCTATCATCTATCTATCATCTATCATCTAATCTCTGACCTGGGTGTTGACCAAAATATTTATTGAAAACTATAGAAGATAGGATTGTTTGAATGAATGTCTTTGGAGACAGGTAAAGATAACACATATTGAATATGTTGGGTTCATCTTGACATTCTCTCTTTCCCTTTGCGCCCCCCCCCTTAAATAAATAAATAAATAAATAAATAAATAAATAAATAAATAAATAAATAGATGGCAAAGTAAAGGCTCAGTTGTGGCCAACGTTTTTTTGAAAATGACTTGTAAAGCATTTACCATATATAAATTTGCACTCCTTCCAGACTCATACACATATATTCCACTTTAAGGATAGTTTTGCAAATTGTACACAAACAGACAAACAAGGGGATATAAGCTTTTTAATAAAGAAATTGCTTTATAAATGATCTGTAGTAGAATACATCTCTAGTTGTAGTCAATTATTACCCATGTAGTACAACAGATATCTTCTATTCTAGTTGCTAATAAAGGGCTACACAGCTCAAATAAAAATTAAATCTTTTCTTTGAGTAAAACAGACTGCCCTCCATAATGTGGGTGGCCCTCATCCAATTAGTTGAAGCCATACAAACAACAAAAAATTTACCTCCCCTGAGTAAGAGGCAATTCTGCTGACAGATAGCCTCCAGACTTTAACTGCAACGAAAGTGCTTCTCCGAATCTCCATCTCATGGCCTTTATATCTAAATTGCATATTGTGGTCTTGCCAGCCTCCATAATCATGTGAGAAAATTCCTTAAACATCTGTATTCACATCCTGTTCTGTTTCTCTGGAGAATGCTAACAAATAAAACTTTTATAAGTGAAATTCATAAGCCCATTCATTATTTTATATGGCACTGTTCTTTCTAAATATTAGTAATTGTTGATGGACACATGGTAGTAATATTGGTATAAGGGTAATTTTTGTAGGTTCTATTGAAAAATTCCAAGCATTTTTTCATATATATTGTTATATCACTTTTAAGACTTCCAGGTAGTTAAAATATACAATATATTCCTCATATATTACAATATGGGCAGATGAAGAAGTTAAGCAATGAAATATTAGGCACCTTGGAACAATATCACAAACTTAGATTTTGATATTTTAGAATTTGAGTTCACATTTCTGACTTCCAGGTCAGTGGTCTATCTGCATTATTGTATTTTTTTCTGTTTACCTTTAGTAGAGAAGTTGGATGTAAATTATTCTCTGTGAAAAAAAAAATCTGTGGTAGTTAATCTTGGTGGCTATTTTAACTATTTTTAGAGAATTGCCTAAAGTTACTAGATTTTCTCATATATTTCCTTAAAATGAAATGTATCTTTCAGAAATGTTTAATAATCTTTTTAATACTATTTAGTGCATTAATGGGCACTTTAATCATGGAATTTTAATTCTTTCCATCTCTGGTAATGATCTTATTACCTACATACATGTTAATGAATTTCTTCCTAGTAGTGATCTACTTTATGGACCATAAATTTAAGGATGTATAATATTTTAAATATGTCATTAATACAGAGCTTCTAAGTTTTTTATAATAAATTAATTTATTCAGCTATACTAGCTAACCTTTGAATTGGTTTTCAAAGCTTTTCTAAAAGAATGAATGCATAATTGATCAATTTGAGATGAAAATGCAATATTCCCTTGAAACCAGCCAATTACTAGTTTATTTACATAGTTACAGAGGTAATTCTTTTCTTCAATGAATGCACAGAGTGATCAGATTGTCAATATAGATAAACTAGAGTCTAACCAGTCATCTGGTTAAAGAAGCTAAATTAGAAGTATTGATGTTCTTCCAAAATTTCTATCATTTAATTTAATATTTTCTATTTTATTAAATTGCATTTAAATTATAGGAATAAAACAAGACAGATAATAAAGGACAAAGGAAAAATTGCTATTTTACACATGAAATTAATACAGAATATATTATATTTTTAGTTATCCAATTACTTATATTGTATGACTATCTAGAACTTTGACCTTTATTTGTGATTGGTTTATCATTGGTAATCATTTATACATCTCGTGACCAAATAATATGTATCTTTCTCTCAATTCTGATTCAAATATGTTGGTTTTTAAAGAAAAATTTTAAGGAAATCAGTGACATTTTCTACTCTTGGTCATTGTGTATCTTTTGAACAGAAATATTAAAGTTTAAGTGTAATCCCTTCCTCATAGAAAAGTCAGACTTGTGCCATACTGTCAAGTCCCAAGAAATAAAAAATATTTTTACCTAGAGTTCAGGTTGATTCTAATATACCTTTTATCAAAAGAAGACATTTTGTGTACCTCACATTAAAGTTGTATTTTTTTCTTTGGTTAATCTATTTACTTGACTGCCCAGCTTTTTGTTGTTAAAGTCAGTTTAAACTTGCTCTTATAGACCCAGGTTAACTTAATTGATTTGATGCAACTGATTTTAAATCTATTCAGTCTTGATAGCATCTAGACTTATAGCTTGCTAGAGTTTACATGCAACAATTCATATTATCTTCTATTCCAATTCTGTGTTATTTGTATTCTGGTAAAGGGGCTCAAGCTAAATACATTTTCTCTCTGATCTAAGCACTTTCACTAATGTGATGTTCTAGAACGCGCTTTTGTAATTTTGTATGGCAATTTATAATAGTGAGTTTCCTGACTCTTTTTATAATAAAATTAACTTAATAGAGATATGAAGATAGTATCAGTTTGATACATATTTGTAAATTTACTTTAAAAAAAGTCACTGAATTCAAACAGGTATAAAAATAAATATTAATGTAATGTTGATGAATAGTGGTGCTAATCATTCTCACTTCATTTCCTTTGCCCAGGTACTCTTCTGGTTGGGTCTTTTTTCTTTTTCTCACTTGTGTGTTAACCCATCCCGAACTATTTTGACTTCCAAAATAGTAAAACTGAACCATGCTTTAATTAGATTCTTTTTTTTAAAGATTTATTTATTTATTTGAAAGAGAGTGCACATGAGCACGAGGGGCAGAGGGAGGTGTAAAGAGAATCTCAAGCAGACTGCAAGATCAACTCAAAGCCCAACTATGGGGCTCAATCTTCCAGACCTTAAGATATCATGATCTGAGCTAGATGCCTAACTACACCACCTAAGTGCATATAGGAGTTACTGATTCTAACCCCGATTTTTGACTACTGGTGACCACTAAAATCTTTAATCATTCATATAATGGTTAATTTTATGTGTCAACTTGATTGAATCACTGGATTCCCAGATATGTTACTAAAAATTGCTTCTGGTTAGTTTTTGAGCATGTTTCTGCATGCAATTAGCATTCAAATTGATGAGCTGAGTAGAGAAGATTGCTTTACCCACTGTGAGTAGTGATTATTTAATTCATTGAAAACCTGAATAATACTAGTCAGGGTAAGAATTTGCCCTCAGCCTGTTGTGTGAGCTGGAAGTCATTCTTTCCCTGCTTTCAGACTGGCATTTACCCTATCAGTGCTCTGTTTCTCAGAACTAAACTACCAGCTTTCTTGGGTCTCCAGGTGCAGATTATCTATTTATCTATCATCTATCTATCTATCATCTATCTATCCATCTATCTATCATCTACCTATATCATTTATTTATCATCTATCTATCATCTATCTATATCTATCTATCATATCTCTCTCTGTCATCTATCATCTGTCAATGAGAGAGAGAGAGATAATATATATGAACATATATATGTAACTGCCATGTTACAGCACATATATGTATGAATTTTTTAAAAGAATATACATATATATTGGTTTTGTGTCTTGGGGTACCCGACTAATATAATTCACTTGAGATTTTTTTTTTCCTGTTAATAGGAACTTCAGTGAAGGCACTAACTCTTAGTATAACATAGTTGTTAACAATCTCTAGTCTTCTCCAACATGTTGAGTCAATGTTTACCCAGGCCATTTAACTTTGCCATTTGTTCCCTATATTTTCACTTATTTTCTGTATTTCACTGTATTTCTATATTACATATATTTTCTCTATATTCATTTTACAGTCACTGTAACTGCCATGTTACAGCACATATATGTATGAATTTTTTAAAAGATCTTTATCTTTTAGATGTACACCTGCAAATATTTACATATGATATAGAAACAAGACAGCTGAATGACAACATAAAAGTCATTAAATTCCAATGGACAAGCCAGAAATCATCACAGCATCATAGAATCCTTCCACTCTCTTAAACCAACAGCATAATAACCTTGATTTTATTAATGTAAAAAACTGAAATTTATTTAACAATCTCTGATAAACATTTCCCATATAATTTTTGTGTATTTTTAAAGATTTTTTTTATTTATTCAACAGAGAGAAATCACAAACAGGCAGAGAGAGAGGAGGAAGCAGGCTCCCTGCTGAGCAGAGAGTCCAATGTGGGCCTCGATCCCAGGACCCTGAGATCATGACCTGATCCGAAGGCAGAGGCTTTAACCCACTAAGCCACCCAGGCGCCCTTGTGTATTATTAAGTAAACTTCAACAGATAATATTTGAGGACATATTTTTATTTATTTATTATGAGGACATATCTATGATTTTTATTACTTTTTTTTCCAGTAACAAGTGTAGAGCAAGATGTATGAATCAGGTAAGCCTTAGTTCCATTAAAGGGTTTAACTCTCAAAGAACTTATTTTCTCCCCTGCATATTAGTGAACATAAAAAGGAACAGTTTTTTTTCTTTCTAGAGTTGTAATCTCACCTTTTCCATTTTATTTTCCTTCACTCAGAACAAACTTCTTAGTCTCATTTTATTTATTAATGTTTTTTGCATTCCTCTGCTATATACACTTTTACATCATTATAAACAATGAAGGCAATATGATCAAATGGACACTTCATTTTTCTGCAAACTAGGTATATAATATTTCAATGTTATTTACTTAATAATTACCAAATACTTTTCCAGTATCTCGGTGACATCAGTAAACAATAAAAAAACAATGACTCTTCTGAAGATGATATTCAAATAGGAGAGATATAAATCATGAACAAAAACATAACAAATGAAAATATAGAGTGTAGTAGAAGATGATAAGAATTATGGGAAAATATATTAAAACATGTTAAGGGAATTAAAGAGTATAGCTTTACCATTTTAAATAGGTTGGTGAGGATAGGCTTCAAGGTAAAGGTAATATTTGAACAAAGACTTGATGGAGTTGAGGGGATTGGTTTTGTAGATGTGAAGGAAAAAATCTTCAGCAGAGATTAGTAGCCAGAGCAAAGGCCTAATGAGGAAGAATATCATGTGTCCTAAAAGAACAAAAAGCCTTGTGCAAAGTAGGCCAGGGCAATGGTAGTAGGGGATAGGATGGCAAAATAGACATTTCTGAAGAACTAATTTATTAATAACTGCACAGGACATCAGCTGTAAACTAACTCTCCTGGGCAAATTTGGACATGAGGTTACCCTAATTGTAGGCTATCATAACAACTTCATCTTTCATAATGAGAAAAAGTCATTTCAGAGTTTTGAGATTATAGGTTACATGATCTAACTTGAACTTCTTCAATGGTTGTTACACAATAAATATTTGAATGAATGACAGATACTCTTGATGCTGACTTGTTGGTAAACTTTAAGGGGAATGGTGTTGGTTGTGTGGATATGAAAGCAGGATAACAGTTAGGATGTTTTATAGTATAATCCAGGAAAAAGACTATGCTTAGACAATGGTTATAGCTATGGAAATGGTGAAACATCATTAAATTTGGGGTATATTTTGAAAGTAGAACCTGGAATATTTCTGATGGATTGGATAAGACACAAAAGAAAAGAGACATTAATATGTCTAAGTTCTTAGGTCTAAGGAGACCATTACGTGATATATAAGAGATTATAGATCTAGTAGGTTCATAGAACAAATATCAGAAGTTTCATTTGAAATTTTTATTAGCCAAGTTCAGGTGTTAAGTAAGCATGTAGTTAGATCATTTCTGTTTCTGGTTAGCTAGAGATATACTGAAATTAAAAGATAACAATAACTCGGAATTGGTATGGGTTGGTTTATAAAAGCCATAAGATTAAATTAAATTACTAAAATTATAAGTAGAGAAGAGGATCAAGTATCAAGAGCTTTCCATAACTTTTCATTCAATAATTATTTGTTATGTCAAAAAAAGGAAGAATGAGAAAAAAGGGGGCTCTTGAGTGACTCAATTGTTTGAGCAGCTGCCTTTGGCTCCTTTCATGATCCTGGTGTCCTAGGATCAAGCCTGGTGTCAAGCTCCCCGCTCCACAGGGAGCCTGATTCTCCCTCTGTCTGTTGTTCTCTGTTTGTACTCTTTCTCTTTGTCAAGTAAATAAATAAATCAAATCTTTTAAAAAATGAGAAAAAAAGTATCTGTTAAAAGACAACATAGGTGGGGCACCTGGGTGGCTCAGTTGGTTAAGCGACTGCTTTCGGCTCAGGTCATGATCCTGGCAACCCAAAATCGAGCCTCACATCGGGCTCCCTGCTTGGCGGGAAGCCTGCTTCTCCCTCTTTCAGTCCCTATGCTTGTGTTCCCTCTCTAGCTGTGTTTCTCTCTGTCAAATAAATAAAAATCTTTAAAAAAACAACCAAACACATTGGTGATCAGAAAATTCATAGTGTGATGTCTTGCAAAATAAATGAAAAAAAATGCCATTTTTTTTTGTGCTTCCATAGAAATTTTAGGATTATTATTTTTTTTTCTGAGAGCACATTTAATGATCTCTTTCTTGACAAGATATTTTTCCTCATGGTATAAATTCTATTTATTATGTAAACTATTTTAGTTTTAAAACATTATTTGTAAGATTAAATGTGCCTAGACTTGTGCAGCAACCATTCTTTCTCATAATTTTTCTTTATATTGAGAAATCTGAAAGGCATACAGCTAGAAATATATGAACAACTATAAGAAAAATCCATAAGTATCTAAAATATTGTTAGACCCCTTATATACATAATGGGCAATTAAAAGCTAAATATGTAATTAACTTCTAAAATTCTTACTAGTAAACTTGAATTCTAACTCCCTCCTCTCCTTCATCAATAATCCCTGCCTTAATTCAGGAATTCTGCATTTCTCACATATATTTTGTAAACTGTTACTTGACTTTCCTCCAGTTTTCGGTATTGTCATATTTCCTATTCCTTCATTTAAATTATATGAGGGAAATGTATTTGTAATGTGTTATAGACTTACCATCCTCCTATTTAAAATTTCCCTTTCCTGCAGAATAAAATAGAACTATATTTTTAGAGTGTAGTAAAAGATTTTTTGGCTACAGCTAAATTTTAATCTCTTTTTTTCTCTTTTCGGTAACCCATTTTTTTATTATAACACATTGTGTTAGATTTAGGTGTAGAACATAATGATTTGAAAGTGTATACATTGCAAAATGAGTACCACTGTGTTTAACATCTATCACCACACATAATTACACATTTTTTTTTCTCATAATGAGACTTTTTTAAAAAATCTACTCTCTTAGCGACTTTCAAATATACAGTATGGTATTGTTTACTATAGTCACCATGGTGTATAAGTACGTCCCCAGGACATTTGTCTTATAACTGAAAGTCCATGCCTCTTAACCCCCTTTTTTTTTTTTTTTTAAAGATTTTATTTATTTGATAGAGAGAAAAACAGCCAGAGAGGGAACACAAGCAGGGAGAGTGAGAGAGGGAGAAGCAGGCTTCCCACCGAGCAGGGGCCTGATGTGGGGCTCCATTCCGGTTCTCTGGGATCATGACCTGAGCCGAAGGCAGTCGCCCAACCAACTGAGCCACCCAGACGCCCCACCTTTTAACCCTTTTCACTGATTTTGTCCTTTCCTCAACCCCACCACCCACCCCACATCCACGGCAACCAGTAAATCAGTTCTCTATATTTACCAACTCAGGTTTGTGAACTTTTTAAATTAGATTCCACATATATGTGAGATTATATAGTATTTTTCTTTCTCTCTCTGACTTATTTCACTTATTAAAATGTCCTCAAGGTCCATTTATGCTATTTCAAATGGCAGGATTTCCTTTTTGTGTGTGTGTCTAAATTATATACATATATATGTCCTTATAAATTATATTATATTTTTATGAAGTATATATAGCACATTTTTTATCCACTCATCCACTGGTGAGCAATTTGGTGTTTCCATGTTTTGGTTATTGTAAATAATTCTGTAATGAACATGAGGGCACAGATATCTCTTCAAAATATTGATTTTGTTTTCTTCTAATAAATACTCTGAAGTGGAATTACTAGACCATATGGTAATTTTATTTTTACTTTTGAGAAACTTCTATACTGTTTTCCATAATGGCTTTACCAATTATATTCCCATCAATCATAGACAAATATTCCCTTTTAATCACATCTTCTCCAAGAATCATTATTTCTTGTCATTTTGGATAATAGCCATTCTAACAGATGTGAGGTGATATCACATTGTGCTTAGGATTTTCATTTCCTTGATGATCAGTACTATTGAGAATAGTTTCATGCCTCTATTGGCCATTTGAATATCTTCTGCGAAAAAATGTCTATTCAGGGTCTCTGCCTATTATTTTTTTTTTAATTTTGCTTATTTACCTGTCAGAGCGAGAGAGTGCGAGAGAGGGAGAACAAGCAGGGAAAACAGCAGGGAAAACAGAGCAGGCAGAGAGAGAAGACTCCCCACTGAACTAAGAGCCCAATGCAGGACTCAATTCCAGGACCCTGGGATCATGACCTGAATCAAATGTAAACATTTAGATGACTGAGCCACCCAGGCATCCTTCTCTGTTCATTTCTAATCAGATTATCTTTTTTTTTTTCCTATTTGTATGTGATCTTTGTATATTTTGGATGTCAACCCCTTATCAGAAGTGTGATTTAAAATACTTTTCCAATCTGAAGTTATCTTTTTATTGCTTCCTTTGTTGGGTTTCTTACTTTGATGTAGTCCTACATGTTTATTTTTGCTTTTGTTGCCTTTGCTTTTGATGTAAAATCCAAAAAAATTATTGCCGAGACTAATGGCAAGGAGCCACCCATCATGTTTTCTTCTAGAAGTTTATGATTTTAGACCTTATGTTTAGGTAATCCCTTCTGAGTTTCATATATTGTGTATGGTGTGTATAGTGTAAAATAATTGCCCAATTGTATATCATTGGCCCCATCGTCCCAAGCTAATTTGACCATATATATTGGGTTCATTTCTGGGTTATCTATTACGTTTCATTGATCTAAGTATCTCTTTTTATGCCAGTACTATTTTATATTGGTTGCTATAGCTTTGTAATATAGTTAGAAATCCGAAAGTACAATGTCTTCAGCTTTGTTCTATCTCAAGATTTCTTTGTCTATCCAGGGTCTTTTGTGCTTCCATAAAAATTTTAGGATTATTTCTTTTATTTCAGGGAAAAAATGCCAGGAATTTTGATAGGGATTGCATTGACTGAATCTGTAGATTTTTTCACTTGTATGGATATTTAATAATATTAATTCTCCCAATCCATGAACATGGAGTATATTCCCATTTTTTTGTATGTGTGTCTTCTTCAGTTTATTTCCTCAATATCTTGTAATTTTAAGTATATGTGTCTTTCATCTCTTTGGATAAATGTATTCCCAAATATTTTATTCCTTTTGATGTATTTGTAAATGGGTTTGCTTTCTTGATTTCTCTTTATGAAAGTTTGTTATTAGTGTATAGAAACACAACACATTTTTGTATATTGATTTGTATTCAGCAAATTTGCTGAATCCATTTACTATTTCTGATAGATTTTTGTGCATTATATTTATATTTTCTATATATACTATGTAATCACATCTGTTATTCCAGCAAGTTACCCATTTTTAGTTTATACTTCATTAAACCATTTGTAGTGTCTTTTTTTTTTTTTTATTTGACAGAGAGAAACTAGCCAGAGAGGGAACACAAGTAGCAGGAGTGAGAGAGGGAGAAGCAGGCTTTCCTCTGAGCAGGCAGCCTGATGTGGGGCTCGATCCCGGGACTCCAGGATCATGACCTGAGCTGAAGGCAGAGGCTTCACCACTGAGCCACCCAGTCGCCCCCATTTGTACTTTCTTATATTGGCATTTATCTTTATATTTTCTATACCCTTATAATATGCACTTTTTCTGATATGTTCAAATTTTAGTTTTCAAGACAAAACATTCAAGACCTTTTCTATAGTCCTTCCATGCCACCTCTGCCTCTAATGTACCCACTTAGCTAACTCCTATATGCATATATTCTTTATATACTGGGTATAACTATGTATTATCTTTAACTTTTTAAAATTCTATGTGTATAGGTTTTATTTATTTAACTGATTACAAGTTCCTCAAAGTCCTAACTTTCTTTTCTATTTATACAGTTGACTATATGAAGAACACTAACATATTTTTGTTTAAAAAATTTGCTGAAAGCTTAGAAACCATTAATTGTAAACTTTAAATGTTATAATCACTACATTCAATCTAAATTTCTTTATTTCCTGTTGTCAATAAATAATGTAATTTTACGTGCAAAAAAAAAGAAAAGAAAAGAAAAGATGCCAAGAGAGACCAATTTAGAGATATGTAGCTAACACAAGGATAAATGACAGTAATGACATGCTAAAGCAAGGTTACAGCAAAACAGATTTGAAAATTTCCATGAAACAGAGTTTTAGAAGGGAGGCAGGAGGGGTGCCCGGGTGGCTCAGAGGGTTAAGAGTCTGCCTTCAGCTCTGGTCATGATCGCAGGGTCCTGGGATGGAGCCCCACATTGGGCTCTCTGCTCGGCAGGGTGCCTGTTTCCTCCCTCTTTCTCTCTCTGCCTCTCTATTTGTGATCTCTCTTTCTGTCAAATAAGTAAATAAAATCTTAAAAAAAAAAGAAAGGAGGGGGAGGAGGGAGGTTGAGACTGGTGATAGGTATTAAGGAGGTCATGGATTGTATGGAGCACTGGGTGTTATTAGTGAACAATGAATCATGGAACACTACATCAGAAACTAATGATGTACTGTATGGTGACTAACATAAGGCAATTAATAAAAAAAAGAAAGACAGAAAATTGAAAGAGAACGAAGTTTCATAGAGTATGGAAGAACAGAGCTACTTGATATATCTAGATAGATGAGAAATTCATTCTAAATATCTGACAATAAAAAGTTCAATTATCTATTTAGCATATCTTTCATTAGTCACTAAATCATATTAAATCAATAAAATATGAAAAACTATATGTTTGCCTATTCCTGAAGACTAGTCCCATCTTTCAAAACTATGTTATTCTTTTATTTATTTCTAACTTTTCCATGTATATAACAAAATAAATTTAGGCAACCTATTTTTGAAATAATAAATTACATGATTTGTAAATAAAAAATTAAAAGCCATGGAAAGAATAGAATTGACCAAAGCCTAATTATTAATGTTAAACTTACTTGAACATGGGTTTAATTCTAGAATTTCAGGTAGTCATAGGCATTATATATGTTTTTATAAGAGCTGGTAAAGAACTTGAAATTCCTCCTATATTCCCTCATTGTACATTAGAGATAAATAGGAAAGTACCTAAGATGCTCAGATAACAAGAATATTTTTGATGCCTCAGTGTTTCCTTCCTTCCCTCTCAATTCTCATGAAATCAACTCTTCCCCCAAATATCTGTTGATCCCATATTCTACTTTTCTCCCCCCGTTGGTTGAGTTTTCACAGAAACTGTACATGAATTACTCTCATAAAGTTAATTCAAATAAACTTGCCAGGCCCTCTTTTTTTTTTTAAGTAATGTAATTCTCTATATTTTTTGTACTTTCATAAAATACTTTTCACGTTGTATTACAACTAACTCTTTATCTGCTTTTCTACTAGTCTATATATTCCTTGGGAACAAGAACAATTGTATTCATTCATTCATTCATTTACTTTTAATTAGATATTTAGCATGGTGGAAAATACATAATTGACTAATAAAACAAAATTGTTGAACAAGTATATGAATAATTTCTCTGTGTATTACATAGTCATCTAACAATTCTGCTTTTAATTCTACTCTGGATACACATTTGGAAAGTCAGTATTTAGAGTATGATTTCAATTATCTGGCCATATTCTATACAGCAGATTATTGGTAAACATGCATTATATTAAAGCATTGGATTCTAATATGCAAGTGGCACTATATTTTGGATGAGCTAAAATATATATAGAAATAATACATGGTTGAATATAATACCAGTCAAAGGTTAAACATATGAATATATATGTGTATATATATAATGTATATCACACATATAAAATATTTATATATTATATACAAAATATATTATGTATATATTTTAAAGTAGTTAGATACAGGTGAATAAAGATTCAGCCAAAGTAGGTACATATTGGACCATTTTCTACAATGTATATGGGTGGAGACAGAAAGAATTAAAAGCATGCCACCTTCTCTCTGAACTCTGGTTTTAGTTTATTTACTAGTAAGATGCCCCCACAAGGTGCTTATTCTCAGGCTTAAACTTTTTATTCCAAGTTGAGCAGAAAGAAATCGAACACCTCTCCAGATTCTCCAGAGGAAAACAAAAATCTTGGAATTATAAATGACTATTTGCTAGTTAGGTTGTAAATTCATACCTAACTGATTACAGTGACTGAACTAAGGTCCTGATTGACCAGACTGAGTCAGGACATTCTTATAGCTGGCAGTGGAATAGACCCCCCTAAATCACAGAAACCCAGAGTGAAAGAATGGGTTTCAAAGTCAGATTTGAAGTGCTGTGTCTAGAAAAGTGGAGAATGATAATATTTCACATATTGAACAACTGTCATTAAGAGCAATAATTACCCCCCATAAGACCACAAGAAAAGAAACATTATTTCTCCTTACATTTATTGCTGGAAATTCCCATAACTAAGTCTGCAAAGGTGAGTAGAATGTCAATGGTTACTGAAATAGTAGAAGGAATTCCAGATATTTGATAAAGATGCAGGTATATAAAATATATTGAACTTTCAGGGAATACTGACTACGGTTGTTGGAATGTAAAAAAAATAGAGGTAGGTATGAGATGAAGTTAAAAAAAAAAAAGGACAGATGACTTCTGTCTGGACATGTTGAATTATAATAAATCATAATATATAAATAGTTGCTTTCATCAGGCAAATCAAATCATCCTATACTTATATTTGTGGTATGGTATTGTGCTTATGTGTCAATGTACTGTGTCTGTGTAGTGTGTGTCTGTGTAGTGTATGTGTGTGTGTGTGTGAAGTTACAAAAGGTCAAATGTGTGTCAGTATATATACTGATTAGTAAAATATATACAGAAAAACTACACTGAAATTATTAATTTAATAACCAAATTATATAGTAAAGTGTGGAAAGTTGTTTTCTATTAAAACATGACATATTTTAAATTTATTTATTTATTTATTTATTTATTTATTTATTTATTATTTTATGTTAGTCACCATACAACACATTAGTTATTGATGTAGTATTCCATGATTCATTGTTTTTGTATAACACCCAGGGCTCCATACAATATGTACCCTCCTTAATAGCCATTGATTTAAAATTTAAACCTCTTACTGAAAAATAAGGTATCCAATTCAGTAATCTTTCACATGAGTAGGCAAAATATGAATTTACATAAATATGTATATGCTTATAAGTATATATGGTTTTGTATGTGTACATATGTTTATATATTTATAGCATATATAGCTAAAATGTGTCACTTTAAATTTTATAAAATTTATCTTATTTACTATGTAAAACAAGAACATAGTTTTCAATTATAAGATGTGTGGTAGAAAGTAAAAATTCTAAAATTTTTATACAGTGTATAATTTAGCTATATTGAAATATACATTGGGTACCTGTGGTGAAATTAGTCCCTTAAATTTCAGGACCTATTTGAAAATAAAATTGATATAATGGTTATAAAAAGATGTTTTTATCATCTGTTAAGAAATCTTATACTACTCCAGACAATTTTTTACCAAATTCTCATTAAAATGCATTTATCTTCATAAAGATAAATATGTATTTTGTATTTGTGAAAAAATGTTCTCAGATTCTAATTAAACATCAGTTTTCTAATGATTGTCTTTTTCTTGTATGTTTTTCTAAGTTTTGAATTGATTGTTGAAACATTGATAATGTAAAGTACACCAAAATTTCCAAAAGGGGAGCAGCAAATAAAACATGGAAGGATTTAGGTTCTCTTTACATCTCTCTGTGTATCATCATTGTTTTAATTAAGAAAGCAATATTTAATATTATTGCAGAACCTAAAGTATTCCATAAAGGCAGAGAAATTATAATGATATGTTAAAAATAGCTTTATGTTATTAACAATTGTTTTCATCTTCTTCAAACTCTGGCCCTGGCATTTCCTGGGCTTCTGGTGAATTTTCATATGAGCATGTCATTCTGTCAGCTACTCAGATTTATCTGACTGACAGAAGCTAAAAATAAATCTATTTAACTTGTTTTATACAGCATTTAATTAAAGATACCACTAATAGAACTTCAAGGAGAAAGTTGAGGACAAGCAGCATTGTTAACCTCAATCATGTCCTCAGGGTCTTGAACTCAGATGAGTCTGAATAAATCGTAGGAGAAACAAGGAGCTGTTATTTTACACAGCAAAGTAGTAATTTATCATTAGCCTATTAACCATTGCAGCCCAAGCAAGAGAGTTTAGATTGACTTATTTATCTTTGTTTAGATGGCCAATAATTAGAGAAAATAATGTATGGGCAGAACTGCAACTCATCCTCAAAAGAGATATAGTCCACAGCCAGTCATTTCTACATATAAACAAGCAACCCAAAGGCATACAAGTCACTTCAATTTAGGATGTATTATTGAATTCATTTGAACCACCATTTCATTGGTGTGGTTAAGCCTCCTGGGCCATGTCACCAAGCATTGTATCATCAATTCCCCTACACAGCATAAGGCCATCTGATTTAGGTACCAGGAGAACCTATGCATTTGAATCAGATTAGAACAAATCTGTACCAGTCATGTGAGTGTACACTTCATAGGGAAAGACACATTTGGAATTTGTCATGGACGGTGTTAGACGCAGAAAAATAGAACTGGCCTTGTCTACATGAGTCAATTTGTTGTAATAACATGTGGTTGAAAATGAATAGCCAACAGGTTAGGCTGTCAGCCACTACTAGTTCTTTATTAATACAGATCTTATCCTTTTTTTTCTAGGCTGCAGTGGTGAAACTAGAGAGGAAACTCTTCCAGAGAAACAGTTGGAGGAAATATTACCTGGTTGAACCCATGCAGCTCAGTCTAATCTTGAAAATAATTTCAAAGATAGCACAAGAAAAGATAGTTCATGAATAAAGATGCAAATTCCTTAACAAAATATTCACAAAATATAAAAATATACCCTAATCAAGATGAGTATATCTCAAAATTATAATCATGACTTAACATTAGAAAATCTTTGAAAATCATCCTCTATTTAAATGAATTATGGAAAATATGATTATAACAGATGCTATCAAAGTCTTTGATCAAATTCCACCTCCAAGATGATTAACCGCTCCCCCCCCACTTCTGTTTAACATAGTATAGGAAGACTTCATAGGTAGTCTGTTGCTGCACTCACTAGTCTATTCCAGTGGCCTTTTTCTGTTTTTAATCTCGTACCACATAGTTCATCAATATGGCTTTGTGTAATACACATAAGAAACCCCTAATGTTTTTTAAGGTTTGCCTAGCTATAGATAATACCTCTTCTATAGAAATTTTACAGTAAACTGGTCAATAAAAATCTTTAAAAATACAAGTGAAGATTTTATGAGGATTGAAATTATTTATAAATTACTTTGGAAACAATGGATAGTTTTATAAAATGTTATCTTCCTATCCAAAATTATAGAATGTTTATTTAGATAATAATTTTATCCTTTATTAAAATGTTAATGTTTTCTTTAAGGATGCACTGTGTATTTTTGTTTGAATTTGTTGAATTTTGTATTAAAATGTTTATTGATGTCATTAACAATACCTTAATGTAGCTCCTTCCTGGGCTACGAGGTTTGGGGTTTCTCCCCTGGTCCAGCCAGGGGAAAAACGGTGGGGTCAAGCAGGATGATGAGTGTCATTGGCCAAAAACACACCGGAGCCGGGAGGTCTGTCAACGAAGCAGGATCTCGTTTATTAAGGCGGTGCCACAGAATATACTGGGCGAGCGGGGAGGCGGGAAAAGGGAGGGGGAGAGGATAAGGCCCAATCACTGTAAAGGTCACCAGTCCATGCAGTGCACATGAGGACGGAAGTCTCATAGAAATATGCAGCGGCCACGAGCGGATCACGTCTGCGGAAGTCAGATAGACCAATCCCAGGCTGCCACTTAGGTGCTACCGCAGATAAGGAAGTGATTGCCATTAGCAAGGTTTTGTCACTATAGGGTGTGTCCCCTTTACCTTAATTCTTATTTTATTGCTTTTAAAGTTATTATAAACTTTTTATCATTTTCTATATATTTTGAGTAATGTTTACCTTGATCAAATTTTCTTAAATTTAATAGTTATTTGATTTTAAATTATTTGATTCCTAATCTCTACACTGTTTTACCTTTTTATATTTTATTCTTTCACTTCATTTTTATTTTTTCTTTATATAAGATCCACTGAAATTAATTAATAAGTAGTTGAGGCCAAGGGCCAATCACCTTGATCGCAAAATCCAGGTGGGAGATAAAACAGATTAGTAGCAATACAATAATTGGCTGTTTTTTTTCTTTTTTTTTAAGATTATATTTATTTATATGAGAGAGAGAGAGAATGAGTGGGGAGAGGTGCAGAGGGAGAAGCAGACTCCCTGCAGAGCAGGGAGTCCAACAGTGTATGATCACAGGTTCCTGGGCTCATGACCTGAGCCAAAGGCAGATGCTTAACTGACTGAGCCACCCAGGAACGTGGATGATGGGTTTCTACATTGGCATAAAATATCTGGGAAATAATTTGCCTTTATCTTTAAAACTGAACATTGTATATCTCTATGAGGAGTAAGCCTGTTTTTAAATATGTTGAAAAACTTATCCTGCACGATGGGAAATGCATGAAAGACTATATTGCAGCACTGTTCTTAAAACAAACAAACAAAAAACAACAAATAAAAACCCTAAAACCCCATAACATCTCAAATATCTTCCATTTTGAGAAGAATAAATAAATAAATAGATCATAAAATGTTTGCATTGTGGAATATTATGTCATTAAAATAAATTTCACTTAAACATAGCAATATAGATATATGTTTCAAGTGTTCAGATAAATTATAAAATGAATACCCCAGAAGACTACATACAACATACAGTTTTATATGGCTCACAGAAAAACCAAATAGTATTTGTTTTTGACACAATTTATATGACATTTTACTGTAAAAAAATAATATTTAAGTTAAAAAAAGTGTACTTCAGTGAGAGAAAGGGAGAAAGCAGGGTTTGTAGTTAGATAGATTCTATTTTTATTAAAATGCTAGTTTTGGGATTAAGGATATTCTATTTATAGGTTATTAGTATGGTTTACTTAATACATAAATATATGGCATACATTTTATAAGTAAGAAATGCTATAGTGAAGCAATATGAAGTAAAGTAAAATAAAAATGAGGTTAATTTTAATTAATAACTTCTTCAGTCTCTTCCACAGCAGGTATTGATTCCCTCATTTCAACAAGCAATGGAGAAGGTGATAAAACTGAAAATTTAATCTTGGGAAAACCATCCATATATTATCTTTGTATTAAGCTTTTGGAACAGTAGTTATATTGTTACTCTGATTTTCACTTGGCAGTCAAGTATCCATGAGTCTCTAGATGAAGAGATCTAGCATTCGTATAAAATCCGTCTATGATGAATTTAAGATGATTTTCCTAGAAGTCATAGATTTTAAGAACCAGCACTGTCATCCTCTAGGCTTTGCTTCCCCAAGAGAAATTGCTTTATTCGGTTACTTGTGGAAAGTGAATTATTCCCTATACATATATTAAAAACATTTTATACAGCCTGTGTTCTCTTGTAGGATATTTTACAGTTTTCAATTCTCACATTTAGGTGTTAAATCCATTCATCTTTGTAGATGGTCTAAGAAAGTAGTATAAGAAAGTTCTCTTGCAGATAGCTGTCCAGTTCACCCAGTACTGCTTATTGAAGACGAGTTTTCCCCATTGCATATTCTTTCCTCTTTTGTCATAGATTAATTGACCATATAATCATGTGTTTACTTCTGAGCTTTTATTATATTCCATTGATCTATGTGTCTGTTTTTATGCCAGAACAATACTGTTTTGATTACTACACTTTTGTAGCATACCTTGAAATCTGAAATTGTGATACCTCTCAGGTTTGTTTCCCTTCATGTAGAATAATTTTGTCTATTTGGGGTCTTTGATGGTTCCATACAAGTTTTGGGATTGTTTTTTTTTT
>PITA01028746.1:0-18882 GCA_004023965.1 Spilogale gracilis | reverse complement strand
GTGAGAGGAGTGGGGGAAGGGGGGTTAGCGAGGAGGGCGGGATGGAGGTCCACAGGGGCCGAATCTTCTAGCCAAAAAGAAAAATTATGTAAACTTAATTTGAGGGCAGTGGGGAGCTATAGAAGGCTGTAGGCAAAGGAAGGATATGGTTGAATGAGGGCTTAAGAAAGGCTTTGGGCAGTGTAGAAAATGGATTGGGTTTGGGGTTGGTCCTCACTTTCAGAAAAAACGTAAAAGGTGGCCAAGCAATGTCTCCTGGGGTAGGAGGAGTCAGAGATCCCTGGAGCAAGGGGTCACCACTGATCTTAGGGATCCCAGGAGACCACAGCCAGCAGGGAGGCACGGGGAAGAGGGAGACCTGCGTGCTCAGGCATTCTTCAACAACGTCACTGTCCAGGAATGTAGGGGCACCCAGAGGCCGCGCTTATCACTCTCCCCAAACGTCTGGGGCAGCCCAGTTCCTGTCGACTGTCCATCCAGATGGGCCCTAAATCAGTGGACTCTCACCCCTCCAGCTGCCGTCGGCACAGAGCCTGGACCTCGGCCAACACCGCGGCCCAGAAGCCCACACTCCAACACGTCTGCCTCCCAGACCCACAGACGGTCTGCTCCAAGATGCACCCTCCCGGGGCAGCTGGGGGCTCAGGGCACCTGGCCACACTCGTGTCAACCAAGAGATGTCGCAACACACGAGCAGCACAGAACTGGACAGGCTTGCGTCAGAAACTCTGCCTGGTCGGATGACTTGCCTCAGCTCCATCATCCCTACCGGGAATATTACAGGACCCGTCTCCTCCGAGAGCCATGCAGGTTAAGTGAGACAAGGCCTCTGGTCCCTCCTAACAGCCTGTGGCATATTCTCTCTCTCATTAAATACACATTTTAAAGCTCTAAACTCTGTTTGATGGGATCGATGTGATCGCCCACATATAGCTTCGGACAGAATCCACCTCTGGGTTAATGTCTCCAGATTATTCCATAAACATCTCCCAGTACATTCTCTCACTGAATTTGTATTTTCCCCAGTTCGACAGGAAGCTCTTTATTTAGAAAGCCCCTTCTGGAGAAGCGCGTGGGTTAGGAGAAGGAACCCCCGTCCTAGGGATGCGATCGCTGGGTGTTCCCATACCTCTGGCTTGATCTCCCTGCCCCGGAGAATGCAGAAGTTATAAATCACGAATTTCAGACTCTGTTTGAAGGTAGGAAGTGCTCCAGGAAGGACAAGAGTAGATCAGGGTAGGAGAGATTGGACATCCCAAGCGTGGGAGAGGATGTTGGAATTTTAATAGAACTTCTATAGAGAGTTGAGCTTTTCCTTTTAAAATTTCCATTTTTGTATCTTTACAAAAAGATACATTTTGTATCTTCTTTTATAATATACATAATCTGGGACTACAGTAGTACATGCTCACAATTTATAAACATGTCTGTTTATACACATGATATGCACGTGTGTGTGTGTGTATTTGCTGGGGTGGAGTTCCGATAATTGGACATCCCTGGGTTATACAGATGCAGCAGCCTGACCCTGATGGTTAGGAGAGAGCTCAGACGGGGTGCTGGGGGGCTCAGTCGGTTAAGCATCTGCCTTTGGCTCAGGTCATGATCCCTGGGATCGAGCCACGCATTGGGCTCCCTGCTCGTCTCCCTCTCCCTCTGACTGCTGCTTCCCCTACTTATGCTTTCTCTCTCTCTATCAAATAAACACATAAAAATATTAAAAAGAGAGAGAGACAGAGAACTGAAAGACCCAGGAGTCACCTCTGGGGTACTGTTTGCCCTCCCATAGGCTAGCTTAGAAATCAGCCCTGTGGGTGCCTGGGTGGTTCAGCTCAGGTCATGATCCCATCGGGTTCCCTGCTCAGCGGGGAGACTGCTTCTCCCTCTGTCTCTCCCCCTGCTCATGATCTCTCTCTCTCACTCAAAGACATAAATAAAATCTTTTAAAAAAGGAAAAGAAAAGAAAAGAAATCAGCCCCCTACCCCCAGACTGGATCATTGCTGAGCCCATTTTGGTCTTACTGATTTTGTTTTTGTTTTAAAGATTTATTTATTTATTTTATAAATTTATTTATTTATTTTATTTATTTTAGAGGGTAAGGGCAGAGGGAGAGAAAAAGAGAGAGAAAGAGAAACAGACCCCCCACTGAGTGCTGAGCCCAAGGCAGGGGTCGATCCCACGACCCTGAGATCACTATCTGAACCCCCTGAGACAGCCAGGTCCCTTGTTGAGCCCACTTGGAAGACACCCATTCTCATCGTCCCCATTTCACAGGTGGGGAAATCCGGGCCCAGAGAGGCACTGCGGCTGGCCCAGGGACACACAGCGAGGGTGCCCACAGTGGGGACCATCACCCGGATCTTTGCTGTGATTCCCAGGGAGAGGGTGGCGCGGTCCTTCCCCAACGCCAGAGCCTCGTGACACGCCCTGGACATGCTGGTCCCAAAGCGAGGCAGTGGAAATGCAAGCGGAGACGCGGGCCTGCCATCTTTCTTCTCGCCCCTCCCCCGCCTAACTGCCCCGTGATGTATCGAAGCCCCTCTCCGCGCATAAATGCAGCAGGTCAACCGCCAGGCAGAAATGCCACATATATCTCCTCCCATTAGATGAAATATGCCCCTGATTTGGCTGTGGTTTTGTTTTATTAGACCTATGGCAGCGAGGGGGCCTGCTGCGGAATAACCCTCCTGATAGCTCAGCTCCCTCCCGAGAACGCCCAGGGCCCAATCGAGGAGGAAAAGAAATGCCCTGGCCTATTATTTTTCAGCAAGCATTCCCAGAACAAAGCTCTTCCCCAGCCAAGGAGACGTCGTCGCGTGGAGCCATTTAAAGAGACCCCTCCTGGAAGAATGTTCTCGGGGCTGGGGGCCAGGAGACCCGTGTTTCCACACCAGCGCTCTGCTCGGGATAGGACACTGGGCATGCGGCCCCACCCTCTCCTGGCCTCAGTTTCCCCTTCCGTAAAATGTGGTTAATAACAGAGGCTCCTTCCTAGCTTGGAGGGTTAAAGAACGCACGGTATGTGGTGAGGCACCAGCCCAGGGAGGGTTTTCCATGCACCTTCGTGTCATGAATGTCATTGTTGACAAAGAGAAGTGAGTTTCTTTGCTGTGTGTGTGTGTGTGTGTGTGTGTGTTTAAAGATTATTTATTTATTTATTTGAGAGGGAGAGAGAACATGAGCAGGGGGGAGGAACAGAGGGAGAGGGAAAAGCAGAGCCCCTTCCCACTGATCTGGGAGCCTGACTCTGGTGATCCCTGGACCCCAAGATCATGGCCTAAGCCCCAAGAACGATGCTTAACTGACTGAGTCACCCAGGTGTCCCAAGAAGGGAGTTTCTTGATCCACATCGGAGACCATATTGGGGAATTCTGCTGGGCTTCAAGAGTGGCTTCTGCCCCCCACAGTCCCTTAGGGGTGGCCTTATAGTGACTAATGAGCTCCACCCAAGGCCGACGTGTGTGCAGGAAGGGAAACAGAACGGTCATGGGGCTGGTCTGGCTCAGGACTGACATGTCCTTTCCCGGGTCCCGTGTCATCACCAGTGACTGGAGGGCTGACAGGTGCAGGTGTGCACACTGGGATGCCCATGGGCCCACGGCTCAGCTGGGCTCCCTTCATTCTGGAGTTTGGGAGACACGGGTCACCTTTCTTCGGCTCTGAGGACCATTACAATCACCCATGGAGCTGTAAGAAAAAATCCACCCCGATCCCAGACCAATTAAAATTAAGTCAGCCTCTCTGGTTGTGGGAACGGCGGGGGGACCCTAGGCTTTAAAGCTCCCTGCATGATTCCAATGAGTGGCACGGATGAGAATCACAGCTTGACCCTTTCACTGCCATAGGGTCGACCAGACCCTAAATCTGTTTTTCCTCCTACAAAGGGTTAAGGGAGAGATCTTCAAATTAATTTGAGCCTTGGGTCAAATCTTGTCCTCATGTGGTTCTCTGCCTTCCTGGCCTGTTCATGTCCAAGCAGCTCAGCTTTCACATGCTTAAGAGAGGGTGATCATGACTTCCCCAGTTTCCCAGGCTGGTCGGGAGCCTCCAGGGCAGGGCAGTGGAGCCCTACACAGCGCCTGGCCCCTGGCAGCCCTCTCCACAGTGGGATAGTTCTAGATTGGGCAAACTTACTCCCAAGGGACCAAGTAGTCAATATTTTCTGTTTTAGAGACCAGGCCATCTTGGTCACAACTACTCAATTCTGCCATTCTAGTCCCAGAATCACAGACCAGAAACAAATGAGCGGTCACGGTTGTGTTCTAATAAAGACTGAACAATAAAAGCAGGCAGGGAGATACACTTGTCCCTTGGCTTGTGAACACCTGGTCTAGGAGATGTTCTGAGTTCGACACAGAGCAGGGTCTGGCCTCACCTGTTGGTTCTGGGTTTATGGGGCTTTGGAATCTTTGTGTATTTTCTTTATTATACCTAGACCCTGAAAACACACATTTTTTTTCCTGAATGGCTAACACATAATAGGCTCTTTGTAAATGTTACTTTCCATTTTCCCCTCACTTCCTTCCTTTCCAAGGATTCGCTTTTAGGAAAGAAGATGCTTAAAGCAAGTATTTGCCTGGCTCCTGCTCTATGCCCTCAGTGTTATACACTTTATTTTGCTTCATTCCCCCAGCCACACTGCACCATTTTTATCACCCCCATTGTCCCGATGAGAACACAGAGGCTTGGAGACCCGCCCAAGGTCACACACAGGGGGGGCACCCCAACCCAGTCTGCGTAACTGCGGAGGGGACCCTTCTCTGCACCTCTTTTCTGCTGGGCAGCAAGACCAACAAAGACTACGGTGCATCACCTATGCCCCACAGCCTTTTAGCTTCTCAGATGGGAGCCCACGGTGAAGGAGAAGGCAACCAAGGGACAAAGCCAGTGCTTGCATTCGGAGCATTTGTAAGCCACGCCCCGCACCCTCCGCGGAAGCCGGGACTTCCACTGGGTTGGGTCTCCTGGAGGCTGGGGGCTGGGGCGGGGGGCTGCACTTTGGACTTCCCTCCTCAGCTGCTCATATCACCTTGTGTTCTCAAGAGCCTCCCGGAATCCGGACGTGTGGGGGGATGGTATTCATCAGACCGAGGACCTGCTATTTCTTATTTCTTCTTGTGAGCTGGGGGCTGGGGGGTGGTGCGGATATCCAGATAGATATTTTTACATTATGCATTATGCAATGCCATTTTGGTCTGGACTTTTCTGATCCTCTGATTCTGCGAGGGACTTTATTTCCTTGGGATGTTAAAACCCCGGAGCTCGAAATGCTTTTTCTTGCAAGCGTCCAGAGGCTGAAGACCCTATTCAGGGCTGAGTCAGATAGATACCCATCGGGCCCCACTGGAGTCGTCATGCTTGCTTACTAATCCACCAAGGAGGCGCTTCTCCCTTTTTCCCCTTGCAGGAGCTGGGTGACAGACAGGAGCCGAGAAGGAGGTAGTCTAGGGGATTGAGTCTTGGACACAGGGTCCTAGTGCAAGGGTTTCTTGCCAATCATCTCAAAGATGTCTTTCTGGCCATCCTGGGCCTCAGTTTCCCCTGCTATGACTCTCCAGTATACACTGCCCTCTTTCTATGACACAGAGACTTCTTAGTCTTGACTTAGGACATGAGCTCCTTGAAGGCAAGGGACAGCGTCTTAAAATTCAGTCTCTGCAGCCTCGCACACGCCCACCTCAGCTAATGGCATCACCTTGCACCCAGGACCTGGACGTGCCCCTTGGCTACCTCACTGCCTGCATTCAGCCTTTTCCCCTGCAAGCTTAGTGGCCGGTACCTGTGCATGGGATACCAGTGCAGATAATCTCCCCCACACCTGCTGCCATCACGCAGTCGGGGACCACCATCGTCTTGCTCCTCAACACCAACAGCCTCCTGACAAGTGTCCATGCTTCCAGGCCTGTGGGTCAGCCTGTTGATCGAATCCAGCTAGCCGCCTGTTTTCATAAGTAAACTTGTATTAGAACAGCCATGGTCATTTATTTAGGGTTTTTATGGGGCTGATTTCCAGCTATAGCAGCAGAGGTGAATCGTTGTGGCAGAGACCATAGGATCTGCAAAATCCGAAACATTTATTATGTGGGCCTTTACTGGAAAAGTTTGCAGGGCCTTGATTTAGAAAAAGAGCCAAATTCCTCACCAGGGCTTGGTAGTAAGGGGATGGGATATGCTAAGTTACTTTGTGTTAAAGCTACTGCTTTTCCAAGGGTCTCAGTCCTCCATCCTGAGATGGAGGCTCCTCCTAACGAGATCTGAGTCCATCCGCCACCTCTCGAATCTCCTCTGGCCACAGGACTTTCGTGGATCAATAGAGAATGTCAGGAGCAGCCCTGTGCCAGTTCCAAGCCTAGGACTGGAGAAGCCCTTGCACACGTCCCCTTGGGGGCTGGAACCCTGCTGTTGCCATGACAACAAGCCAAGCTATCCTGCCAGAGGATAAGAGACATGTGGCCCAGTCTCCCCGCCAACCCCGTCACCCCAGGAAGCCCAGCCCAGACCCACAGAAACCTCGGCGGGCCACGGACTCCTGAGCTACATAAATGCTTGTCATTTTAAACCACTGAGTCTAGGGGTGGTCTGTTACACAGCACTAGCTGACAGATAAACCATGTATCACTTGCACGTTGATCTTTTAACCCCTCAATCCCACGTTTTGGAATTTACCCTGAAGATTTGACTCTATGAACCTAGAACAACAAAAGCACACCGTTATTCATTAGGTCATTGTTTAGGACAGCAAAATGTCAGGGACGCCTTAAATGCCTACTCATTGCAGACAGCTTGGACAGACTATGGCACTTCCAACGGGACGGAGTACTGGTGCCACTAAAAAAATGAAAGTAATATCTATGCAGAGAAACAAAGCGGCTTCTAGAATATACTGGTAAATGAAAAGGCAAAGTATAGCATGCTATCTATATTATGTTCTCTTTCGTCAAATTAAAATGGGAGATAAAAATATGTGAATATAAATGTATAAAAGGAAAAGTCCCAGGATTCATTTCTGATCAAAGTAAATGAAGGTGACAGTTTGGAAAGGGGGTAGAGCAATGCCATGGCCGGGATGGAAGAGACACTTCTCTTGGACTTCTTTTTCTCTAACTTTATGCTCATGAATCATATAAATACTTTATGGATTCAAAGATAAAATTCAATCGGAAATACTGTAAAAGATAGCAAACCCTAAAATTCAACACAAATGGAAACAAATAAACCTAACTGTATACCAAATTGATAGCTCTGGTGGGCAGACTTCTAACCTGGCTCCCCAGATTCTCCACCTCCTGGGACTCAGACCTCCCTGAATGTGACTGGTCCCAGTGACTCGCTTCAAGTGAATGGAATATGGCAAAGGTGATGGGGTGTCACTTCTGAAATTATTTTATTAAAAGAAGTGACTTCTGTCTTGTTGGCACTCTCTATTTTTGGCTCTTCTGGTCTTGAGAGAGAGGAGATCACCTGGCAAAGACTGGAAGGCATCTGACCAATAGCTAGAGAAGAAGTGGGACCTTCAGCCCAATACCCTCAAGGAGCTAATCTTGCCAATGGAAGGGAACCCCCCAAGTTCCACCTCTAGGGGGACCCAAATCTGACAATAGCAACTTGGCTAAGGTCTGGGAGAAACCCTGAAAGAGAGGGGTAACCCACACCAGTGTCCACAGACACTCAGAGAGAATAAATATTGTTTTAAGCCACTACATTCAAGTGGTTTCTTAAGTGGCAACAGATCATGCAAAACTATATAGCTACACAGAAAGGTAATCAGTTCAAGCGATCTTTGAATGCAGTTCCTTAATTGAACTTTCTTAACTGAATATATTCCAAGGTCAAGAGGAATGTCAAAGAAATCTTGAATTTTAAAGGACAGGTGGTGATTGGGAGTTGGATTAATATGATTCTGAAATAGTTTCAGGATAACCTGACTAGGCTTGGAAGGTAGATGAAATGAGCAAAATATTTTGATATTTGGGGAAACGGGGTTCTCATGGTGGAATCAGGCAGCTAGGAATAGGAAATGGGGAATATGAGGGAGAACCCTGTGATGTTGGGTTTAAGTCGGAGGCATTGGTATAAGGCATATGTACCTTCTCTTCTCTGAAAGATCCTAGAAACAGGGACACCCCATCAGGATTGAGCACATCTTGGAATCATATCTTGGTTCTTAAATATCACTCTTTATGAAAAGCAAGTGGGAAATCTTGGAGAAATAGTTGATTCTAGGGTTGAAGCAATGAAAATACAAGATAAGCGTAGAACATTCTATTGTATCAGGAAGTAAGGAAGTTTTCAAAGAATGAAAAAAAATGTGTGGGAAAGAATACACGGGCCAGCCTGAAGGGGCTCCCACTGATAAAATCTGGGATGATTTGAGCATTAAAAAATGCAAATGGGTAGCATGAAATAAAAAGGAGGCGTCGTGGGAAACCCAACTTTACCAGATCATACTAACTAATAAGTGTAAAAAAAGAATGATATATTTTTCAAACATCTCCACGTTGCAACCACCCCTGCCATATTTGATTCTGATAAGAACCATAATGGATAGCAAAAGCCCTGGGTGAAAATTTACTGGGGAAGGGGATGTTTCCCCAAGTGCCAAGGATAATGGTAGACCCTGGAGACCACACTGAACAAACTGACCAACTTAACTCTCCCAGTAATGGGACCAAGTGACATCAGATGTCCTGGGAGGAGAGGAAATGGGAAGGGAAGCATGTGCCTTTGTAACAATAAGGGTCCAGATGGTGAGGACATAACTGAACATGCACAAATCGGGGGACATTCTCTAACACAATTGCTCTGGATTCTTTACAAATGTTCATGTTAATAGGAAGCAAGGAAAGAAAAACAAACACGACAACGTGAAGTGAAGGGAAGCAAAGAAGACATAAGCACTGTTCTTGTGACTTTGTAATTTTGATATTTATAGAACTTAAAAGTTGAGGAGGGATGGTGTTGCTCTCTGTGTCAGTAGACTCGAAGGGTCTCAATGAAGACATTTGGGTATAGTACTGTTTGATGGCTCCATGCAGCTCGGATCAGCTGGGCTACAGCAGGCTGGCAACTAGCCCGCTCTGAACTCCACTTTCTTCATCTGCAGATGAGGACAGAGCTGAGAACCTAACATTGCGGGGCTTGGGGGAAGGGGTGGGAATGAGACAAGGTATGTATGGTGTGCAGATCTGAGTGCAGGCACATTTTCAGCCAAGGAGAAATGAACCTGTCATGTACACAGTAGATTGCCTGGCGAAGGTCAGATCCTTCCCCTTCTCCCCCAGCACCCCACTGTCCTGTGTACATGGTGGGCTACCATCTGTGAAGCCACATCGTGTCACTCTGTGGTCCCCAGCAAGGATGCCACTCCTGGGAGCCACCAGTGTTGCATGGGCTAGTGAAGACAAATGTCCTCGCCCTCCGAGGGCGCCACTGCCCTCCCAGATGTTCTACTCCAGCCCCAAGCTCGGACCACCATCCTCACCCCCGTATCTAGGGTAGCTGGCCTGGGACGGGTGTGGAGGACGGACTCGTACAGCTATTTGCTGAACTTTCTTTGGACATTGCCTCCCTCTGCCTGGCCACCCCACCCCAACTTCCTGGCAAGCGTTCTAGTTGCTATTTCATCTGGAATTACTGGAATCCCACTGTCTCTTGTCAGCTCTTCCCCCTCCCCCGGCCCTCCTGGGAGACAGGCACGATGGATGGTCTGAGTTGCCAGGGTCATGGCACAGCCCAGCGCGCACACACACACACACTGGCTCCCCTCCCTGTTTCCATGTCTTTTTTACCTGCTTTATTTTTCCTTCTACCTCCTTACGCCTATCTGCCTAAAGATTTTCTGTTCTTAATGCCTCTCTATCTTTCTTGCTGTCTTTCCCTATCATCATATCTTTGGACCCCTCAGTCTCTCTCATCCTCTCTTTCTCTCTCTGTCTCTATCAGTCTCCCTTTTCCTGCCTTTCTCTTTCTGGAGGCATTTCCAGCCCAGTTGCTCTAGATGCTAAGTATGCCATTGCCTCTAGAGGATATGAAGACTGTTGCCTTCGGGTGCAAATGCTAGGTCTGGGCTCCCAGGTGGAGGTGGGACCTTCCTTCCCACCTCTAGTCCTCCGTATCCTGGCTTCTACTCTGGGAATAAAGTAGAGCTTCCTGCATGAGGTTCCCAAGCAATTTACAAAGTGGCACAGGCAAACACTGCATAAAATCTCCCGCAGGTTAGAGCCCACACTGCACACCTGGACCTCCAAAGCACCCCAGCTCCTTGTGCACATGCCCAGCCTGGTGCACACCACCCTGTTCCGAAACAGGACAAGCTTGTTTCCACCCAGGCTTCTGCCCTTGCTAATCCTCTCCTTGGAGAGCTCCTCTGGCAGACTTTCACCTGTCATGTCACTCGGGCCTCCTGGCAATCACGGTGGTGGTTTTAAAACACGTCCTCCCATTCTCTGACATTCCTTCCTTCCAAAGGCAATTAGCTCCACTCCCCTCCTGCTTGAGTGTGGTTGGCTCCAGACTAACAGAATGTGGCAAAAGGGACACTGTGAAACTCTTGAGGCCAGATCATAAGAGGCATTGGACCCTCCCTGTGCTTCCTCTTGGATCACGTCCAAGAGTGGAGCCAGCTGCCATATTGTAGGGATGCCCGGGCCACCCTCTGGGGCTTGGTACCTGGAGAGGAGCCAAAGTCTCCCTGCGACAGCCCGCACTGACTTGCCAGGCACGCTGGGAGCCACCTCGGAACTGGAACCTCCGGCCCTAGTCAAACCTTCAGATAAGACTGCAGCCCTGCAAGCTCTTAACTGCGTCCTCATGGGAGCCTCTGAGCCCAACCACAGTGCTGCTTAATCTGGGGTCATTCATTGTGCAGCAGTAGATAATAGTTTCTGTTCCTTTACTCTGATATCATATTATATGTTTGCTGACTGATTTTAGCCCTCCGCTGGGCGGCAAGCTCCATGAGGGCGGTGGCTGTGTCTCTGCGGATCACTGCTGGGTCCCCCAAACTGACACACGGAGCTCATTTAGTAGCACAAGTGAAGGGAGATCAAGGATTTCAGGTTCAGCCCAAGAAACCTGTGAATCTTTGTCCCTCTGGGGAGGGCAGGAAAGCTTGCCCAACTCCCTTTCCTGTCTTTCCTTGTTTGGTTTCCTGCACCTTCTGTGGCTTTCTATTTGGTTTTGTTCCTGGATGCCTGACAGAGCGGGGTTTACACAGCTAAAGAGGTGTCTGTGGGAGGAAGGGCTCTGCGTGCTTTCTCCACTAATAAGCTGCACCCAAAAAAAGTCACTCCCCCTTATGGCAGCAGGGACAAAAATAGCCCGCCTGCGGGACTCTGATGGAGGGGGCAGGCGAGTGCTGCACGGCTGAAGGCTGGGGCAGCTCTGCTCTCTGCGGGAAGCCACAGGATGTGAGAGGCTGATCGCTGACCCACAGGGACCACTGCCCATCTAGTCATTTACCCATCCTTCGACCCCGTCAGCTGGTAAATCAGTCTCTATTGATTATCTACTCTTCTATTTGCATCTCTACTAATCCACTCATCCATTCATATGTCCAACCATCCACCAATCCCACATGTACCCATTGCCATCTGTATACTTCTAATTTTATCCAGACATCTTAGTGCCATTATTAATTAATGAAACTATTCATATCTATCTATCTATGTGTCTATCTAATCTACTTAGAGATGTAGCTGTATTATATAGAGGGAGGGAGAGAGACAGAGAGAGAGAGAAAGCATGTGAATAGGGGAGAGGCAGAAGAAGAGAGGGAGAGAGAGAGAGAGAGAGAACCCCAAGCAGGCTCCACACTCAGTGGGGAGACCGATGCAAGGCTCGATCTCACGACCCTGAGATCATGACCTGAGTTGAAACCAAGAGTTGGACACTTAACCGACTGGGCCACCCAGGCGCCCCTATTTATTATATATTTTAATTCATTAATTCATTCATTAACTTGCTGAAACTGCAAATCATTTCAACCCCGTAAGTGTTCCCTATGAGTCTACTCTGTCCCAGGCATTGTGCCAGGCTCTGGGATTGGGCGTGAATGAGGCAGATCTGGTCCCTGACTGTGCATGAGCCTCAACTTGCTCTTCTGGGAAATGGGGACAATGTAGATAAACCCTCTTGCTTGGCTCCCATGTGAACATGTCAGTGTGGTGAGGGAGCTCCTTCAGAAACTCTAGAGTGCACTGCAATTGTGGGTGCATGTGTGTGGACGGGAAACCCCCACACATCACTCCACCAGGGGCTCCTCCCCTCTAGTCTGGCGTCACCCCTGGCATTTTCCTGGGACCCCAGACAGCATCTGGCATCCTGTCTTTGAACTGCTTATTATGAACCCAGCGTGTCTGTAGGGAACTACGAGCGCCTTCTTGGGAAGGGGAGAATTCTTGTCTTAGCATCAGCTGCGGAATTATTTAGATGCCTTTAAACCTCCCCCTAGAATTTCAGATTCCTGGGGGTGAGTGCATCTTCCAAGTTCATTAGTTAAGAACCACTGTGACTCGAGAAAGTTGATGGCTCAGGAATAAGATGGGTCTGGCTTCTGATCCGTGCTGAGCTCTCTGTTTGCTGTGTGACCCCAAGCAGGTGGCTCCACCTCTCTGAGCCTCCGTTTCCTTTCCTGGAAGACGGAACTTTGCTCCTTGCAAGGCCGTCACTGGGAACATCACGCGGGCAGGGTCAGCGCCTGGTTACAGGTGGTGTTACTGGTAGTTCTAAAGGATAGGCTAAGCCTGCTCCTGAGTCCACAGAGGACAGGAGCTCAGGACTCTGCCCAGGAGGGGAATCAGACGTGGTTTCTTTTTTCCAGTTTATTAAGTTACCTGCCCCAGTGACGGGGAAGGAGGCGGGAGAGTCTTCCTCAAGGCCAGCCCCTACACAACGTTGTTCCCGCTCCGCTTCGTGGTTTCCGCGGCAGGACTCTTCGAGCTGGTCTAGCGCAGGGGCGTCAGATTGCAGCCCCACAGACCGCACACTCTGATCTGGCCCAAACTGGCTTGGAAGAGCTGACGCTCAGCGAAACTCTTGTGAGAAAACCGGGGCCCCAGTGGCATCTGGGTGGAGGCCAAGCAGATTGGCAGGCACTTGAGACGCCCTCAGGTTCTGCCCCACTGTCCTGCTCCCTCCCATCCTCGCTTCCCAGGCTCATCCTGAAGGCGTCCCAAGCACATCCCAGAAGGAGCCCGCTGTCCTCTGCACAGGCTGTTCCTTCCTCCTACAATGCCCTTCCTTTTGCCTTTTACACAAATAATCCCTGGTCACCTTTTTTTCAGGTTTGGATTCTACCAGGTCACACCCTGGAAAAGACGTCCCTGGCTGTTCATGGGTGGGGGAAAGGGGGACTTTTTCCTTGTTGTCCCACAACTCACTGGGCCCCTACTATGAGGCCCCATGGCTTTGTTTGCTTGTCTGCCCATCACCCTGGATGGGGAGGAATTCTGAGACTTGGTGGGGAACCCCTTCACTCTATGTCCTTAGGCCCTAGAGTAGTAAGAGCCCAAAGACATGTCCAGAGGAGTTTATCAAATGAATAAGGAGAAAAAGAAAGAGACAGAGACAGAAAGACATGAAGAGAGACAGAGGCAAAGGAACGAGGGAAGGAGGGAAGGAAGGAAGGAAGGAAGGGAAAGAAAGAAAGAAAGAAAGAAAGAGAGAAAGAAAGAAAGAGAGAAAGAAAGAAAGAAAGAGGGAGGAGGGAAGGAAGGGAGGAAGGAAGGGAAAGAAAGAGAAAGAAAGAAAGGTATGAATGAAGGAAGGAGGAAGGGAGGGAAGGAAGGAAGGAAAAGAAAGAGGAAGGAAGGAGGGAGGGAGGGAAAGAAGGAGAAAGAAGGAAGGAAGAAAGGAAGGAAGGAAAGAAAGGTGGGAGGGGGAAGGAAGGATGAAAGGGAAAGAAGGAAGGAAAGAAGGAAGGAGGGAGGGGGGAGGGAAGGAAGGGAGGAAAAGAAAGGAAGGAAAGAAGGAAGGAGGGAGGGAAAGAAGGAATAAGGGACGGAGGGAGGGAAAGAAGTGGAAAGAAGGAAGGAAGGAAGAAAGGAAGGAAAAGAAGGGAGGGAGGGGGGAGGAAGGAATGAAAGGGAGAGAAGGAAGGAAGGAAAGAAGGAAGGAGGGGAGGGAGGGAAAGAAGAAAGAAAACATAGGATAGATTGATTTCTGGCACAAAATCTTGGGTCTCCTGCAATTGCACTACTGGGCATTTACCCCAAAGATACAGATGTAGTGGAAAGAAGGGCCATATGTACCCCGATGTTCATCGCAGCAATGGCCACAATCGCCAAACTGTGGAAAGAGCCAAGGTGCCCATCAACAGATGAATGGATAAAGAAGATGTGGTCCATATATACAATGGAGTACTACGCCTCCATCAGAAAGGATGAATACCCAACTTTTGTAGCAACATGGACTGGACTGGAAGAGATTATGCTGAGTGAAATAAGCCAAGTAGAGAAATTCAAGTATCACATGGTTTCATTTACATCTGGTGCATAAGGGGTAATATAGAGGACAGTAGGAGAAGGAAAGGAAATAGGAAGTAGGGTAATTCAGGGAGAGAAATGAAATATGAGAGGCTTTGGACTCAGAAACAAACTGAGGGACTTGGAGGGGAGGGGTGGGGGATGGGAGAGCCTGGTGGTGGGTACTGAGGGCACCTATTGCATGGAGCACTAGGTGTGGGGAATGGGCAATGAATCTTGGAACACTGAAAAAATATAATTAAATTAAAAAAAAAATCTTGGGTCTCGTTCCTTTGCAGCCAGTGTACTCCTTGTAGCACCATCAGAACTGAGTACGGGAGGGGCCCCCAGCAGGTGAGAAGCAGGGCCCCCTTTGGAAGCCATTACAATGTTGAATAGTCAGCATTTGGCCACAAAGAGCCCCCTGGTCTTGGAGTCCTGAGAGGGGCTCCCGGATCCGGACGGAACCTGGGAGAAACTACATCTCTGAAGTGTGAGTTGCAGCCACACAGCCTGGTGTGGGTGTCGGGCTCTCCGGGGGCTGCCCGGGGGTACCTTCCCAGAGGAAGCAGCCTGCATTCTGGGCAAGGGCAGCCAGACCCAGACAGGGAGGGGAGCGGTGAGGACGGCAGGCTGGAGCCCCAGCGATAGGAGGGAGGAGGGTCAGCGGAGAGCCCTGCCACTCCAGGTGGACCGAACTCCTGTTCTTGACCCTGGCTTTGACCTCAACATATTTTCAGATGAGGGACAGCGGCTCCACCTCCTTGGCTCTGAAAGTGCAGTTTCATCCCTCCAGATTCGCACAGAAAATGTCTCCCAGCCTGCGCTGTCCCAGGGCTCAGTTCAAACAAGGCGAAATATTTGGAAACCAGGAAAGCATTACGTAATTGATGGATTTCCCCCCCTTTTCCGCTGGTGTTGCCTGACACCAGCCAGCCTTGAAGTTGGTCGTGTTCCCTCTGCAGCTGGGCCCCGGGGAGCTCAGGCTGTGCAGACAGCCCATGCCTGGTGAGGGCTTGGGAGGGTGGTGGAGAGCAATGTCCAGAGACAGCAGTAGGTCCCGAGGGAAGTCACATGCCCCATCCGAAATGGGACCAACCATCCCTCTGTTCATGGGGCTGATGGGAGGGTCCCGTAGGCTAGAGCCGATGACGTGCCAGGTACAGCGTGAGTCCCAGCCCGGGAGTCTGCGTTCCTCCTTCTTGGGACGCACTCCCCAGTGACCCTTCTGTCTGAGAATCAGGCTAAGAGGCAGCTGAGGTTTGGGACAGGACCAGCCTGGATTCAAAGCTCCAAGTAGCTGCTAATGAGTTGTGCGACGTCAAGCATGTGGGGGCTCAGTTTCCCTATTTGCAAACTAAGACAGTAGTCATAGTCGAAGGATCTAACCACAGAGGTGGTGCGGGCATTCAAGGAAGGCATGCAGGATAGCGCTTAGACTATGGACAATCTTAAGCCACAGCTCTTTTTTTTTTTTTAACTTTTTATAGATTTTATTTATTTATTTGACGGAGAGAGACACAGCGAGAGAGTGAACACAAGCAGGGGGAGTGACAGAGAGGGAAGCAGGAGTCCTGCGGAGCAGAACCTCCATGACTGAGCCACCCAGGCGCCCCCTAGGTCACAGCTCTTAATAGGGTCAACGTTGCGCAAGCCTGGAGCTCACGCCTGCAGAACAGGAATGCTGATGTCACTTGCCAGGTTGAGTGTGGTTTGAAAATGACTGATAATGAAAAGGACATGCCCAGGGGCGCCTGGGTGGTTCAGTTGGTTGGACCACTGCCTTCGGTTCAGGTCATGATTCCGGAGACCCTGGATCGAGTCCCACATCGGGCTCCCTGCTCAGCAGGAAGCCTGCTTCTCCCTCTCTCACTCCCCCTGCTTGTGTTCCCCCTCTGGTTGTGTTTCTCTCTGTCAAATAAATAAAATCTTAAAAAAAAAAAAGACAGAAAAGGACATGCCTGGAATATAGTAGCTACTCAGTAAATGATGCATTTGAATGTTAGTATTAATTAGTTAATTAGGTAATAATAATTGGTAATATTAATTAATATTAGCGAATTAATATTCATATTTAATGTGATGTATTCCCAGTCCGGCTCTCATAGACGTGGCTCCTGAGTTCCAATCACTTTCTATGGTGTCCAACACCCTATGCTGGGTGTGTACTCATTTCACTTTATTGTCATAACCATTGGAGTTGCCAGAGAAAATACAGGACACTCCGTTAAACTGGGATTTCAGAGAAACAGAAGAATTTCTCCATATCAGTGTATCCCAAACAGGGCATGGGATATACTTATGCTAAAAAGTCGTCACTTCTCTGACATTCCAATCTCACTGGGTGCCCTGTGGTTTTTTGGTTTTTTGTTTCATTTTGCTACGTCGGCAGCCATAAGAACCCATTTGACAGAGGAAGACACAGACGGAGAAAGCTGAAGCAACTTGCCCAAGTTGCCTCCTCCAGGCAGTCCCCGGCCAGCTCTGTTAGGCCGAGGAGCCCGGGGCGTGTTTGCCTCATGCGTGGCAGTCTCTTGAGGGGGGAATGAGGTCTTTCAAAGGAAGCTGCTCTTTTGGTCACATGAGCTAGCCTCTGTTTGGGCACGATGGGGGTGTGGGCTGCCAGTGTTTTGAGGGAAGGGATCCCATGACCTCACTTCCCCCGAAGACGTGGGAGCCCTCGGGACCCACTGCCATCTCTGTCCACTGCTGCCCACCTCCCCGCCACGCCGTGGACTGTGCGCAGAGCCTGAGCTCAGCTCCCCGGGGCCCGGCTGGCTGGTGGCAGGCAACACAAGTGGGAAAGCGGGGAAGTGGGTCAGTATCAGGAGAAATGTTCACAGAATCCCAGAGGGGAGCACCAAGGGATCAGGGGTACTCCGCTGGCGTTGTCCCGCGGGGTGTTTGCCCTCCGGTGCCTGCCGGTCTCCCCCAGCACCCCTGGCCTGACGCAGGCATAGACGCGGTAGCTCGGGGGAGGATGAGTGGAATAGTGAGTGACGAGCAGACGCGGGCAGGGCAGCAGCCCCGTCTATACCGCACCCCCCAGAAGACTGAGCAACATCGAACTGAACTAAAAAGCATCCTTCTGCTGAAACAATGCCAACAATAATAGTAACTCAGGCTCAGAACCAGGGGCAGGATGCGACCCCCCATGGAATACTCAGCCCGAAGCTCTGCTGCAAAGCCAACAGCGGGGGCCCGCTGGCCAGAGGGGCACCCCAGGCCTCCCTCTGCTCCGAGGAGGAAGCGGACCAGCTGTCTGGGTTCTAGAAAAGCAGAGGACACCAGCCGCCCTTCAGGCCCGCACACTCGCCAAGGCGAAGGTGCTGAACGCAGGCCTGTCCTGGACCAGCACTCGGCTTTGATTTAGCATGTGAGGTTGAAAAGAAAAGTAGGGAGGAGGTGACTCTGTTCGGTTGGGTAAAAATATTCACTCTGAGTGGTCAGGCGGGGAACGAACGTAGCCATCCAGCCTGGAAAAAGAAGAGCATTACTGTTTAGATTTTTATATACAGAACCTCCCTAGCGCCTGGGGCTTTATACATATCTCCCCACCTGCCAAGGAATAGATACCATTTTGTCTCCATTTGCAAGATGGAGTGCAGGCTCAGAGAGGGAAAGCAACTGGCTCAAGGACACATAGCAAGACATGGCTGAGAGCTGGAGTGAGCACCCAGCGCTGGGTCCAGAGCTTATGTGGGGCAGCCCCCTCCTCCACCCCCTCCCCTCCCAGGCCTCCTCCTCCTGACCCCAAGTTGCTGCCCAGAGCAGGGCGCCTATCCAGTGTCCTCAGCATCGTGTCAGCCAGCGGGATGGCGTGCAACCTCTTTGCTAGTCTCATCTTCCAGAATCTCAACTATCCCTGAGCAAGCACCTCTGAACATGGCTATTTTACAGATGCGATAACTGAGGCTCAAAAAGGCCAGATCCCCTGCTCAAGTCACACAGCTGGTCAACACCAGAGCCAGAGCTCCAGCCCAAGACCACCCAGCTCCAGAGCCCAAGAGTCCAGCCATCCTTAGCTGAGCTAGGAAGTGTGGATTTCCTCCTGCACAGTTCTGATAAGTGCACCGAAGGGCGCTGCATTGCCCTGGGCAGACGGAAACCTCACCACGCTACAGAGCAGATATGAGGGGAGATTTGGTCATAGCTAGACAGGAGGCTCCGAAGCCTCTCACCTGGTCAGTCCCCTCCTCCCCTCCCCTCCAATGGCAGCCCTACTAGGAACAGCCATTCTTCAGAAACACATCACCCAGCTGCTTAAAACTTTGTAAGATTCAGAAAGCCATGTGTATCTAGAAGGAAGGAAGGAAGGAAGGAAGGAAGGAAGGAAGGAAGGAAGGAAGGAAGGAGGGAGGGAGGGAGGGAGGGAGGGAGGGAAGGAGGGAGGGAAGGAAGGAAGGAAGAAGGGAGGGA
>PITA01028745.1:0-18895 GCA_004023965.1 Spilogale gracilis | reverse complement strand
AAGCAGGCTTCCCGCCAAGCAGGGGGCCCGATGTGGGACTCGATCCCGGGTCTCCGGGATCATGACCTGAGCCAAAGGCCGTCGCTTAACCAACTGAGCCACCCAGGTGCCTGAGCCCCTAGAAGCAGAACCCGACTCCTCAGGGGTCTGTCTTCTCTCTACTGAGACCTTCAACTGACTAGATGTGGCCCACATGCATTTTTGAGGGCAATTAATTGGCTTTACTCAAAGCCCCCTACTTAAATGCTAACGCCTGTCAAAGAGCCCCTTCACGGACGCCTCTGGAATACTGTGGCCACTGTGTTTCAGGCAAGTTGACACGTAAACGTAGCCGCTGGGCCGGTCGGCGTCCGTGCAGCCTCAGCCCCGTGGAGGACGCAGATTACATGGGACCCTGCTCGGGGTGTGTGAGGAACAGCAGTGAGGACTCTCAGCTCGTCCCCAGACGCCGCAGGGCCAGCGTTGGCCTGCAGGACCTGACAGTCGTGGGTTCCGACAGTGCTGGAAGCCTGTGCACGGGGAGCCCACACTCTCTGCCTGGGACCCCCCGGGCCAGAGTGTCGTCCCTGCCGCCTCTGGCCCCGTGCACTGCCCTCAGGGCCTCGCTGGGCCCCCCTGGGGGTGGGTCCATCCGCCCGGGCCCAGAGCAGGCCTCCGGTCCGGCTTACACGTGGAGGAGGTGTGTGTTCATCAGCAGCCATGGGTCGGTGCCTCCTGGTATCTTTTCTGGGAAAAGCCTTGGTTGGGGCCGAGGTCCTGCCGTCCCGTCCCTGCCCCTCCCCTCGTCGGCTGGCTGCCCGGTGGCCTGGCGCACTTACCACGCCCGGAAAAGCTGTGCGCTGTCCTGCGGCAGGCTCTGCCCAGGGTGTGCCTGGCCTTGGGGACAGCCCTCTTGGTGGGCACATGGAGGCGAGCAGAGATCGGCCCCCCAGCGTGCCCCAGGATGATGAAGGGACCGGTTTCTCTCTCTCGTTTCCGGCAGGTGTGGTGGTGGAGGCGAACAGAAGGGGAACAGGTGGATGGAGGAGTGAGCAGCCGGTCACAGAGCTTGAGGGGGTCCGTGGGGCAGTAGTGAGGGGACAGGGGTCAGGGCTGTGACCCCGGGCTTGGGCCGCAGCAGTGACATCAGGCCTCTGGCCTGGGGCTCGGCGTGTGTCTTGTGGCTTCCCTGCCGGCTGAGGCTCAGAGAGCAGCATCACCTGGAACCCCAGGGCCACAGCCTGTCCCGGCTGCCGGGTGGGCGGGGGCACAGCGTGGGCCCCAGGCCACTCAGAGACGTCCTGCGAAGCTTCTGATCTCACTGTCTTAGGGAAACACGGCCTTTCCCGGCGGCCTGGGCTATTTGTGGCCCGCCCCGGTCCTCATGTGGGCCCTGTGGGGGCCTCTGGGGGCACCCTGAGCCTGACCCTGTGAGGGGTGGGGAAGTGGTTGGAATGTGTCGGTGCAGAAGGACAACATCTCATGGCAACAGCAGGTGCCCAGGCGGCACAGCAGCGCCAGGCCTGCCCACAGGGTCCAAGGCACCGACTGCTCTTCCCAGAAGGGCCTTCCAGAACTTTCTGGGGTGGTCTGGTGGGACATCTGGGGCCTCCACAGCCAGGACCCTGGGGGGCTGCCCCAGGTCAGACCGGAGACCTCACATCAACCCCATGTTTCCTGGTACAAAGGTTTGGCTGGTTCTCCTCTTTAAAGGACACAGGCCCGTCGGGGAGGATCCGAGGACACAGGCCCGTCGGGGGGGATCCGAGGACACGGGCCCGTCGTCGGGGGGATCCGAGGACACGGGCCCAGTCGGGGGGATCCGAGGACACGGGCCCGTCGTCGGGGGGATCCGAGGACACGGGCCCGTCGTCGGGGGGATCCGAGGGACACGGGCCCGTCGGGGGATCCGAGGACACGGGCCCGTCGGGGGGATCCGAGGACACGGACCCATCAGGGGATCCGAGGACACGGGCCCAGTCGGGGGGGATCCGAGGACACGGGCCCGTCGGGGGGAGACTTAGGGAACAAGTCTAAGGGTTTTCCATGCTATCAGCCCTGTCCCCGGCCAGCTTGGAATCCTAAGGCTTGCAGGAGCTGGGGAAGGGTACGCGGTGCTCAGATGCTGGTTCTGATGATGTTCTGAGGCTTGGCGGTGCCGGGAGTTGCCCAGAGAGCGACCTGAGTGCCAGGAAAGGGAGAGACCCAAGCAGTTCAGAGAGAGCATTGCCTTGCCTCTCGTGTCTGTGTATGCAGGGGAACCCTGCTGGAGACCAGGAACGGGGAGACGTTCAGATTGGTTTATGTTTATCTGCCCAGCATAATATTTGTGCTGTTCTTATTTGGATTAAGACGACAGTGATTTCTTGACTCGTGCAGCAGCCCGGCATTTAAAGGGAGACAAATTCCCATGGAGGGCTGCGGCGCACACAGCCGGTGCGTGAGTCATCCTGTGTTTATCTGGGCGGTCTGGTGCCAGGTGTCTCCAGGCTGTGCTTTGCATTTGGACATCACTGGGGCTCCGTTCTTGGCAGCCAGCGGGGGGGCGGAAGGACTCGTGCCCAGAAGCTGGTGCCCACACGCCCGCAAAGTGGCTGGAGATGCTCTGACTCAGGGGCCTGGACCACACCGCCCAGCTGCTGCGGATCGAGAAGGGCTGCCATGGGGGCATGGCCCCCTCCTTTCCCTGTCCCCTTGTCCTCTGGGGGACCCTCGAGGAAGAGAGGAGGAAGAGGGTCCCCCCTCGTGCCGCTAACGATTCGCCCGGAGTCTCTGTAACCGTCTGTGCACATGAGGTTCTATTTCAGGCTCAGATGTGAGCCGCGTCTGCAGGCCCCGGGAGGGGCTGTCCTTGGCTCTCGGTGGCCTCATGGGTGACACAGAACAGGCAACTCTGTGAAAACCCGGAGGGCTGGACAGAGTGACTCTCCCTGTCCGTTCTGTCACGGTGCCCGTGGCCGAGGGAGCCCGCGTGCGCAGCAGGCACAGGGCAGGCCTGGCGCTTCTCCGGCCAAGCCCGGGCGCTGTGTCTTCGGGGCGAGCTGCTTCCCGTCTTTCCCTGCTTGCTTTGACGACACGCTGGATGGTCCTGTGTTTATACAAACAGGGTTTTGTTGACCTCCTTTTCTGATGGAGGATAAAGGGTTTTTATTGTGGTGAAGTACATATAACATAAACTTGACCATTCTGAGCGTTATTAAAGCTACGGCTCAGGGCGCCTGGGGGCTCAGTGGGTCAAAGCCTCTGCCTTCGGCTCAGGTCATGATCTCAAGGTCCTGGGATCGAGGCCCGCATCCAGCTCTCTGCTCAGCAGGGAGCCTGCTTCCTCCTCTCTCCCTGCCTGCCTCTCTACCTACTTGTGATCTCTCTCTGTCAAAGAAATAAATACAATCTTTAAAAAAAGAAAAAGGGAACTGCTCGGGGATACTTAGTCACTCACGTCATCATGTGACCAGCATTGCTGAGGGTCCACAGGACTTTCTCAGCTTCCCGGTGGGAAACCCTGTCCCCCGACCCCCCCAGCCCTCCCCGACCCTCCTGAACCCCGGCACCCACCGCCTCTCTACTCTCTGTCTCTGTGACGTTGACTCCACAGGGGACCCCAAACAGAGGGAATTATGAAGTATTTGTCCTTCTGTGTCTAGCTAAAAATGAGTGCTTTTTCTGCTTTGTTTTGTTTTTAAGATTTTATTTATTGAGCCGTCAGAGAGAGAACAAGGGGAGGGGCAGAGCGAGGAGGGGGAAGCAGACTCCCTGGTGGGCAGAGACCCTGATGCGAGACTCCACCCCAGGATCCCGGGATCATGACCTGAGCTGAAGGTAGATGCTTAACCGACCGAGCCACCCAGGCGCCCCAAGTGTTTTTAAAACATTGCAGTCAAGGGGCACCTGGGTGGCTAAGTCATGGAGCACTTGCCTCCTGGTTTCGGCTCAGGCAACGACCTTGGGGTCCTGGGACCCAGCCCTGCACCAGGCTCTGCGCTCGGTGGGAGCCTACTTGATATTCTCTCTTTCCCTCGGCTCCTCGCCACCCCCCTTCCTCTCTAAAAAGAATTTCCACTCTAATCTGTGCACGGGCGCATCTCATTTTATTGTGCTTCCCCTTCACTGTGTTCTCACAAATGGGGGTTCATAGCGCGTGTCACACAAGCCCATCGGCGTCACTGTTCCGATAGCGTCTGCGCAGCTTGGATCTCTGGGTCGCATTTCGGTCGATCTCCCAGCATTTCAGCCGTCTTCCTTATTGTGGTATTTGTTACGTGGTCTGTGTTGGGTGCCGACCCTTCGCTGAATGCCCAGAGGTGCCGAGCGGGTTTTGGGGGTGCAGTGTCTGTAACGAAGGGATCGTACCGTGGTTTACACGCGGTGCTGTTGGCCACTCGGTAGACGACAGCATGAGGGAGACCTAGTTGTAGACGTGCTGGGAGAGCTACAGACGCCTCTGACTCTCTCTGTTGAGGCGCTGGCTTCATGGTGCTCCGGACCCCGCGGTACGCCTGCAGTCGTCTCTTCCTTTTTCTTTATATCGTACGTTGACAGTGACAGTGACCATTGGTGTCCACTTCCGTCACAGATTTCAGGACGCGTGTCGCTGTGTGCAGGCACCGCAGTCGGGACACAGAGCGTCCCAGCCCCCCGCAACCGTCCTGGACTCTCGCTTTGTGTTCATCCACGACCACCCACGCCGGCCCATCTTCTCGGTCCCCAGGTTCACCTTCCAGGAATGGCTAACACGTGGCATCGTGTGGTGGGTAGCCTTCCGCGCTGGTGCCTCGCACTCAGGATCGTGCCCGCGAGGCCGCATGGTGCCCGGCCGATCTGTCTGTGGCTCCCATCCTAGGCTTGACCAGAGGTTCCGTAACCATCTCTGTGAGCGCTCCTGTGAATGCAGGCTCGGTCTTCTCGGCCTGAGGACTCGTGAGTAGGGTGGCCAGGTTATAGGGCAAGCACGTGCTTATTTCACCGCAAGGCCGCAGAATGTCTCCTGGAGTGGTTGCAGCATATCACATCACAAGGGCAGTGTTGTTCAGTGCACCAACCCAGCAACTGTCCCAGTGGCTCGCCATCCTTGCCCACACTTTGTGTCATTCCTTATTGTTCTTTCAGCCATCCTGATGTGCGGACGGCATATCTCACATGGCTTTCACTTGGACCTCGCAACGGCTGGTGATGTTGACCACCTTCCCACGTGCTTCCTTGCTGTCTGTACGTGCACTTTGGCCACCCGTCTGCTCAGGTCTCACGCTCATAGGGTTTGTTTTCTTCCTATTGAGTTCTGAGAGTTTCTCACAATGTTCTTAATCCATATTCCTTGTCAGATACACGACTGGCAAATATTTTCTCTTGGAACAGGACCTTTCACAGAGCGTAACATTCCCATAGTGACCACGTTCCATTTCTCAATTTACTGTCTTTAGAGTACGCAGAAATGGCTCGTTTTGTGTTCCTGATCTTGAGTCCTGTGACCCGCTAAACTCTCGTTGGTTTAGGGAGGCTTTTTTTTTTTTTTTTTAGAAGTTCCTTAGGTTTTTCGACGTAAGCAGTCCTGCTGTCTCTGAAAAGACCTTTTTATTTCTTCCTTCCTAATCTGAGTACATTTTATATATTTCTCTTGCTTCTTGTGCTCCTTCCGCAGCCAGACCCCCAGTGCAGAGACAGACAGGCGTGGAGAGAGGGGACACCCGCCTTGTCCCCGATAGGGGAGGGTGCTCTGTCTCCCAGCCCACTTGTAAGCTCTGGGTTCTCTAGAGACGCCCTTTGCTGGGGTGTGGGAGGCCCTGTCTTCGCCGATTTTGTCGTGAGTGAATACAGAATTATTTCAGTTGCTTTTCCTACATGAGTTGATACCCTCGCGTGTTTTCTCTTCTGTGGACAACCCACTTGCTGTATGCGCTCACTGACTTCCGCGTACTCACCCAGCCTTGCATTCGGCGGTGAACTCTTACTTGGGCGCGGCGTATCTTCACACATACTGCCGGATCCATTCAATATTTTCAAGAGGACTTTTGGACCTGTGTTCATGAGGGATATCAGTCTGTAGTCTCTCTGTGCTCTTTTTGTCTGGTTTTTGTTATCAGAGTAATGCTGGCTTCTTCGAAGTTGGGAAACACTTTTGTCTTCTGTTTTCTTTGCGTAAGATTGCTGGGATTTCTTGAATATTTGGTAGAATGTTCCGGTAAATGCATCTGGGACCAGAGGTGTGTTTTTCAGACTATTTTAAACTATGAGTTCAGATTCTTGAGTGCTAGGACGTCGTTCAGGTTGTCTGTGTCATCGCGGGTGAGTTTTGGCAGTCTGCGGTTGTGGAGAAATTGGGGCGTCCCCTCGTCGTGGGCCGGGCGTGTAGGGAGGTTTCTATGCCCGTGTGTGTCTCTGAGGTCTGCAGACATCACACCTCTTTCTCCAGATCCTGGGAACCTATTGGACCGTGCATTTGAAATGCCGCCCCGGGACGGGGTGTCGTGGTCGCCGAGGGCATTGCCCTGTCTCCCTAGGCAGGCTTCCGGGGCTCTCAGCGCATCCCTAGGGGGCAGCGCTTGGTGCCCAAGGGTGGAAAGCTCCTGCACGCGCCCCAGTGGCCCGCCGTCTCCGCGTGACTGCAGCCGTGCCAGGTCACGGCCGGGGAGCCGTTTCCCACGGGGCGCGTCTCCCGACAGGGTGGGGCGATGCTGCCTGCTCCCTGAGGCTCAGGGGCTCCTCCGGCGAGCCCAGAATAAGGCCTCGTGGAGCTCCGGTATTTTTAGAGGCCGAAGCAGGGAGCGCTTGGTTGGCGTTTACACGGGAGGACGAGGAACACAAGACATCTGTCAGCACGTCTCACCCACACGCCACGTAGATGTTTCTGGAACGACCGAAGCCGGGACGTTGGTTCCCGTGTCAGTCCGTTCTCGGGCCGCTTCCAGGGGACACTCGCAGTTCTGGAGGCGGGAAGCCCGAGACAGGTGCCGGCCGCGCTGGGCGTCCGCGTCACGCTCTTCTCTCTGTGTCTTCACGAGGAGGAGGGGACGGGGTGCCCGGGGTCTCCCTAGAAGGGCTCCAGTCCATTCACGGGGGCCCCCTGGCTGACCCAGTCACCTTCCAGAGAGGAGGGGCTCCTGACGCCATCACATGCGGGAAGCATCCAGCCTGGGTCCCACTGCCTGACCCTGCTCTCGCAGCGTCTTCCTGCGTGCGGGAGGGGCCGGAGCTGCTGAGGAATTCTTACGGCAAGGTGACTGTGCTCCGTTTAATTAGAAGGTCTGTGGCACTCGGGGTTTTAGAAGAGGGGAGGGATTTATGAACAATAGAAGGACAGTGGATTTTTGCCGGCGCAGAACGACCCGTTACAGGTGCAGCGAGGGGCTGTCCGCGTGGGCCCTGATGCAGATCTGGGGTGCGTAGTGTCCTGCATGATTTCGAGGTGACTGGGCCCAGCTCCGGGACCGCCCTAGCTGCTCGGTGGGGCTGCCGTTCGTCTCACCACCTGGGGCAGCTCAGCCTCAGGCTGTGTGCGCAGCATGGCTGCTGGGGAATTCCAGGAGAGCTCCCTCCTGGGACAGCGGGGACAGCACAGGCCTTGGGGAGCCGTGCGGGGTGTGGGGTGTGCTCCCTGCACCCGTGTCCTTGTAGCAGCTGATAAGATGTGCAGCCTCTCTGGGTGTGCTTTCCGGCCTTATTACAACAGCCGCGCTTGCTTCCCATAGGAAGTCCAGAAAGGAGGGGATTGGGGCCAGCCCCGCACCGAGAGAGGAGGCTGTGCTTCCTTTAGCGCCCACCGCCCTGCTCTCTTGCGGGCCGGATCGTAGGCGCTAACTGGGCACATGGAGCTCAAGGTCATCGAGGTCACCCGCTGACGTGGAGGTCTCAGGAGGCGGGACTGGGAGGTTGTGAAGGGATGTGGGGGACACGCTCTCCCAGGGAGGGGCTCCCGTGTCCCCGTCCACATGTGGCCCCAGGATGGAGGCAGGTGAGGGGCTCCGGTGGGCGTCCTCTCAGGAGAGGAATGCCTGCCTCCCTGTGGAGAGTCTCTGCAGTTAACTCTGTGGATTAATGATTGAGTTTCTTCCCGTGAGGTGGTGACATTTTAGTCTTCCGTTCTGATTGTTTGTAGAAGAGGGACAGTCCTGTTCAGGTCATGCTTTCTGGAGCTCGTGGCTTAGAGCCCCTTGGTTGTGCAGTGACGAGAGGGCCGGGGGCCGTGGAGGTGGAGCCCCATCCTGCAGAGGTCTCTAGACCAGGCGGAGTCCACATTCGTCCTCGTCGTCCGGACACAGCCTGCGAGGAGTGCTTGTGGCCTGGCCGTCACCCCATGGCTTCCCACAAGGACGGAACTCGTGGGACTGTGCCGGCCGTCGGGCCCGCCAGCAGGTTGTGCATGGGAGCCTTGGTCTGAGGACGGACCACATGCACGGACCAGCTCGGACCTTGAGTCAGATGTTGCTGAGCGGGTCTGTGCGCAGAGGAGGCACGTGCCCTCCCCCTGTCACCATGCGTGTTCAGCTCTCTGGTCCCTGCACGGCCTCTCTGAGCGAGAGAAGGGTCCGCGCTGGCGGTGGTCCGGAGCATCAGTGTATGCAGGCAGGTGCGTGCATGATGCTGGGGTCCTGGGAGCACGGGGGCCCAGGTGACCTGCAGCTTCCCGCAACAGTGGTCTCACGCAGGGGAGGCCTTCCCTCTGCTGTTCAGGGTCCTTGCAGCCCTAGAGAGAATTCTAGATCAGCAGAAAGAAGGCATGTCTGGAGCTGATGTCGTGGTTCCTTATTTTGAAGGCTGTGTGAGCTCAGACCTGAGCTATCACCGTGTTTTCTGCTTGAGGAAGGGGGATCTTTTCTTTCATTCTGACGTTTAGGACTGTATGGGTCAGCTCCCGGGAGCATGCCCCAGGCAGGTGCAGGAGGGCTGCTCCCCAGCTCTTTCTGCCCCCATGCCTCTCCCCACCTACACCTTCAGCTGGCCCAGGACCCCTTTCCTCCTGGCTCACAACGCCCCACCCCTCCCCGCTTCCTCCCTGGGACTTGGGAAGGAGCGGCCTTGGAGAGGCGTGTGGAGCTCATGGGTCTGTCCTGGTTCGTACGTGGCACATTGAGAGCCACGCAGACGGCCCTCCTCGGCAGGGGTGCGGTGTGTTCTGTCTGCACCACGGACATCCTTCCGCAGGGACAGCCACGCTGGGTCTGCTCGGCACCTGGCCCCGTATCCCTTCCCTCCACGTGATTGTGGAGCTGACGTCACATAACATGGGACTGACCACGTGACGGCGAACAGCACAGTGGCGTTTAGGACATTCCCAGCGTGGACAGTCCCCGTGTGGCGGTCACCCCCGACCCGTCACCCCCCACCCGTCCCCGGGCGGCGGTCACTCCCGCCCTGCCCTCTGATGTCTCCTTTACAGAGGCTGTAACACGTCATCGGCTCCTCATGAGGAGTGAGTGAAAAAGTTTTAACCTGTGGTCATTTTTTAAGTGACCTTTTGACAACCGTCCCACGCCAGTGGCTCCGAGGCCCTCTGCATCCTGCCTTCTGCGGGATGCGGGGGCTGAGAATGAGGTCGTGGGGCGCATGGCGAGCTGCCCACGGGGGCCTTTCCAGTCTTGTCTCGGGTCGACGCGAGTCACCTGGCCAGGGCTCCCACCCCCGGTCGGGCGTGCTGGGTCATTTCCGCGTGCCCGGTGCTGTTTGGAGCACAGGAGACATGGAGAGCCGTGGGCAGGGCTCCAGCCAAGATCAGAAACATATCTGGAAACATCCAGAAATGCCGTATCGTTTGGAGGCCACAGGCGTGCCCGTCGTCGTGAGTGCCCGCGGAGCGCTCGGCCCTGTGGTGTCGGCGGGGACCTGGCCAGGCCTGTCCCCAGAAGCTCCCGGCAGACTTTGAAAACTGAAGTGTGGTTGTGTCTGCAGCCTCCGCTGCGAGGAGGTGGGACCTGCAGGGGCCTGAGTCACCGCTCGTCTGGCGTGTGGGCCCGCGCCCTTTGGGGCCTGCAGGTTTGCAGTGTGTCATCGGGACTCCGGCTCTTCCTGCTCTGGCAGCCACGTAGGCAGGCCTGCCCCAGCGCCCAAAACTACAGCACCCCATGGGGAGTCATGACGCTGAGCAGAAAGAAAAGCGCCCCCACCCGAGTGGCCCCCCCGGATGGGCTTAACATCCCGGGGGGCGAGGCCTGTGTGTGCGCAGGGCGGGGGGCTGTGCGAGCTTCGGCAGGCATGGAATGCAGGGCCCCCGTGGTCGGCGTGGGCAGCCTTCAGTGCCGGGCGCCGTGGGCTTGTTGCGTCCTCTCTGCAGCCGAGTCTCCCAGGGCTGATCGTTCCTGCAGGGGGTGCTATGTCCCATGATCTTCTAGAAAATTCCCTGTTGGACAGGTGAGCCGCGAAGAAAGCCATCTCCATGTGGAGTCGCGGCTGCTCTCACCACCGTGGGGGGAGAGCGTGGGGGACCATGTCCCTGCTTTGTGGGCATCCCTGTTCTCGATACTGTGTGGCCAGGGACCCTCGTTTCTGCACCATGCCCAAGTTCCTCGTGTGTGGACACATCCCAGGCGGGGGTCCTGTGGTCCCTGTGATCCATGGACGAGGTGCGGCCGCCCGATCTAGAAGGACATCCCGCAGTGGGCCGCAGCCTGGCCCTTAATGTCCCCTCCCTGACTTCATCCTCTCTCCGAGGACGCTGTTCGCCTTATGCTCCTGAGGGCCCTCGGGGACGGGAAGCTGGGTCGTGAGTGCCCCGTTTCCGTCCTTACCCAGAGCTGGCACAGGCCTTCACAAGGAGCCGCATGGTCCTCGGCTGTGTTGCTTCGAGAAAAGGCTTCCCGTTGACAGTGGAGAGGGTCCCTCTGACACGAATCCCCAGAATGTGCCATCAGTGGGATATCGAATCCCCACCACGTCCTCCCCAGGACGCCTGTCATCGGCTTGCACCGCCTGCTGAGGGAGAGCGCGCTCGGCCCCCGGATCCCGGCCGGGCCCCCCCCCCCCCCCCCGAGCCCCCCCCCCAACCCCGGGGGCCCAGGGAGCCCCCCCCCCCGTGTCAGGAAACCCCACTAGCATTACTTTTCATGACACAGAAGTCAAATTAAAAGGGAATGCTTAGGAAGATTTAAAAATACATTCTAGAATGCTTGTTCAGGTGGAGAAGCAACTCATTTAGGGATTGGCTTTTCTGGTCGGAAGTGCTTTTGAGGGAGCTCTGCACCGGTGGGCCCTTAGCGTGGAGACCCTTGCAGCCCTTCCGTCCTGATGAGGGCCCAGGGGCGTGGCCGGAGCCCACAAGGGCCGCTGCAAGCAGCTGACCGCGGGCTCGTGTGTCCTGCACGCGGCTGCAAAGGACCAGGCCCCTCGGGAGGCTCGGGTGTTCGGGTGCTGGGGGTGTGCACCTGCTGGCCGGCTGCCCCGGGGCCTGGGGCAGGAGCAGACGGGAGGGTCTCCGTGGCTTCTCAGGACAGGGTGCACGTCGGCACATGTCTGCAGCGGATATAATCCTATCTCAGCCGCGATTTTTTTGGGAGACCCAGACTCGTACAGTGGGACCCGCTGACGGGAGGCCTTCCAAGTGGAAAATGAACGGCCCCTGAGCACCTTTTTTTCTCAGGGCCATTCGGTCTTGCCGAGGTATGGCACGTGCCGCCTGGCTGCCCTGGGGGGCCCTGGGACGGTGGGGCAGAGCACCACCCATGGGACATGCCGTGGCCCGCAGAGCGGAGCAGTGGGCCTACCATAGACGTGCTTCCACAGCGCTGAGAAGGTGGTTCATCAAGCTCTGTGGGGTCAGCCGCCACGGGCGGTCATGTCTGGGCCTCCAGCTGCAGCCCTAGGGGGCCATCGCCAGCACAGCAGCCCAGGACCACCCCCGAGGCAGCTGATCTGATGGTGAGTGGGTGAGGGACCGACGGGTCGCTCCTCGCGAACACAGGTGCGCACGGCTGACCCCTCACACCGATCGGGGCGCGGTTATCGGCCCCAGAGGACAACCCCAGGCCTGCGGTGCACCTTGTGGACAAGGGGCGACAGGCCGCTGCTGAGGAGGTGTACGCGCGGCTGTGTGCGCCCTGCCGAGGACGGGGCCCACGGAGCCAGCACCGTGGGGGGCAAGGGCTGCCGTCGCGCGGGGCCCGTTGGTGGTGACCGGAAGCCGCCGTGCCTCCAGCCGCAGCTGGGCCTGCACCAGCCCCTCGTGCTTTCTGCAGGGGCGGGCGCCGCGGGCTGGAGACGACCCTGTGTGTACCTCTGTGGGGTGCTTGTCATCGCGGTTTGGATTTGTATCAGACACAACAAAATGTATTTTAAGACCCTGTGTCACCTGCTTGTTCTTACTCCTTCGTTGTGACCCGTGGGAACGTCCGAGCTGACACGCGTGGCCTGAATGTGTGGCTCGCCTGGCACCTCTGTGGGAAGCAGGGATCTAGGGTGCTGCTCTGAGTGCCCGCGCCCATCAGTGGGCCCCATCAGTGACGGGAACACCGTAAGACCCGCTGCGAGGGGCCTGCCCCGTGTTTCTGCAGCGCCGACTAGAGGGTGGTCGGCCCTCATCAGAGACACAGGCTCAGCGCTCCCGGGGCGCCTTCCTGCACGGGGGCCCAGCATGCAGCTCCGTGCACACACTCGGTCCCTGCAAGGCCCCCCGGCTCCCCGATCCTAGCCTCATATCCGTTTTCTGTGCATAAAGGAGCAGCTTGGTCCACCCCTGGCAAGTGTCTTGGGCACATGCTGGTTGGCCGGCCGCCTGCTCAGCAGTGATGGTGCCGGGAGCCGTGGGCTGTGTTCCGGCGGGAGGGGGACCACGGGTAACCCTGCCCTGCCCCTGGCCACACTGTGGCGTCGGCCCCCTGGGGTCCTGCTGCCAGGGGAGACCGCGGGGGCCACAGGGGGCCGAGTCAGAGTCCCTGGAAGAAACCCACAGGCATGTGCACATCTGGATTGACTATTTATAGCACACAAAGGCCCATTTTCCTCCGACGGGGCGGGCATGTGGCAGGGCTGTCATGCACGCGGTGAAGCCAGTGAACTGAGCCTTTCATTACACGCCCGCTGGTGCATCTGACACATTCTCCCGCACGTGGCCTGGCCTTGGGGGGCCCACTCTGCTCTGCTGCCGGCGAGCGAGCCCCTGCACCGGGCACGTGTCAGGATGGCATGGCTGGCCCGGGGTGGCCAGCCCCGGGTCCCCCGCCACCCTCAGGGGAGGATGGGCCCCTGCAGACCGCATCTCTGCGCCGAACTCCCATGCTGGGCACCGGGGCCTCCACGCGGGGAAAGCTCTCTGGTGTCGGGGAGGACGGAGCGCAAGCGGAATGAGTAAGTTGCTCAGAAGCAGCGAGGTGGTCCTGGGTGCACAGGAGGGAAACCCAGCGGAGAGGGGGCGCTGGGAAGGAGGGCCTCCTGAGAAGGGCGGCTGGGGAAGGGAAGGCCTTCTCCAGGCAGAGGGGACAGCAGCTGCAAAGGCCCTGAGGCAGGACTGTGCTTCCTATGTTCACGGTACCTGGGGGGCCCGGGGGCTTCTAGGCACTGGGGATGCTGGGGTAGGAGCTCTGGTGCTAGGGGTTTGGGTGGGCCTGTGGGCTTCTGGGGGAGAATGGAGCACAGCAGGGTGCAGGATGCCCCCTTAGGAAGCTGCGAGGCGGTCTGGAGAGGGGATGGTGGCGCAGGCCCGGGCTGCAGCAGGCAAGGTGGGGGGATGGCCCTACTGGGCCTTCGCTTGGAGCAGAGTCGAGGGGACTTGCGGAGTCTGGTTGAGTCTGGGGGTGGGGGGGCCGAGGATGCTGCGAGGTGGGGTTGAGCGCCAGAAAAATGGAGTGTCCTGAGGGACCCCAGCCCTCCAGGAGGCAGGGGGCAGGCCTGGGGATGGGGTCGTTTCAAGGGGAGGATGGGCTGGGGCCCTAAGCCTGGAGCTGGGGAGATGTCTGCGGACCAAGCGAGCGAGGGGTCTCCCAGGGGGTGGCTCCCTTGCTTGGGAAAGAGCCTTGTCTATCATCTGTCAGTGAAGCTCGCTGGGTGGGGCGCCTTGGGGGACAAGGGCGGGGCTGCAGGAAGGGGTGCCTTGGGGGAGGTCTTGGCAGGTGCTTGTGCAGGGGGGAGGGGGTGCACCCCAGCCGAGCTCTGGGCCGGATGCATCTGGAGGCGGGATTGGAGTGTGGGCGAGGCAGAGCCCATCGTGGGGAACCCTGGCCGGCATGCGGACTCCACACAGCCCTTGGTATAGGGGCAGTAGTGGCTTTAGGAAGGAGGTGCCTCCCTTCTCCCAGGCACACTTGCTACACCAACACTCCTCATGCCTGGGAGTGACACCTAGGATAGGCAGGACTGAACCCCAGGCGGGACTGACCACCAGGGAGGACTGACCCCCAGGCAGGACTGACCCCCAGGCAGGACTGACCCCCAGGGAGGACTGACCCCCAGGCAGGACTGACCACCAGGGAGGACTGACCACTAGGCAGGACTAACCACTAGGGAGGACCGACCCCCAGGCAGGACTGACCACCAGGGAGGACTGACCCCCAGGCAGGACTGACCCCCAGGGAGCACTGACCCCCAGGCAGGACTGACCACCAGGGAGGACTGACCAGGGAGGACTGACCACCAGGTGGGACTGACCCCCAGGGAGCACTGACCCCCAGGCAGGACTGACCACCAGGGAGGACTAACCCCCAGGCAGGACTGACCACCAGGCAGGACTGACCCCCAGGCAGGACTGACCACCAGGGTCGTGGATGGCCCACCTCTCAGCCCGGTGGATGATCATTTCTGCAGAAGTGGCCCGTGTTTGCCCACTGCGTCACTGTAAACCAGAGAGGCCGAGGAGCATCGTTAGAGAGAGGAGATGGAGCCGCCTGTCTTCCCTGCTGAATTTGGGGATCAGGGGGGTGATCCCCACTGGCCAGGCTTCCCTGACGAGCTTGGACCAGGTCCCACTTGGAGCCGCTGTGCCAGCCCGGGCTGTGGGATTGGTCCTGTGGTCCCTTGTGGGAAGGTGAGGAGTGGCCCGAGCAAGTCAGGCTCAGTCAGCGCTGCCGTGGCTGGAACCGTCGTGCCTGTGCGATTCAGCTAAGGATGTCGGGGTGAGAGGTGACCCTGGCTTACCTGGCGGGCCCTCAAGGCCATCCTGGTGCCATTCCGAGACGGAGGCTGGGTCAGGGTGGTGGAGGACAAGAGCAGAAGGTGACGGGAAGATAGAGGTTAGAGTTGGGGTGCCCAGCGGCTGGTTTAGGTGGGGGCGTGGCGGGCCTCCAGTGCCCGGGGACCTGGTCCACCAGGATTCTGCGCAGGTCTGTGAGCGCGTTTGTGCATGAGATTCATGTTCATATCAGAGGGCAGAGTAGAGCAGACCGTTCTTCTGGGTGAGGGTGGGCCTTATCCAATCAGTGGAGGGCCTGAACCTGCAGAAAAGTGAAGTAAGGGAGAATTCCCCCTCTGCCAGGCTGCACTGAGCTGGGTCGTGGTCTTCTCCTGCTTTCAGATCCGGGCTGGAGCTGGGCCTCCCAGCACCCTCTCTCCTGGGTCTCCAGCTTGCCCCCGCACATACCAGGACTACTGGCCTTCAGGATCGCAGCGTGTGATTTATGATACTAAATCTCTTTATATGCGTGTGTCCTACCCATTCTGCCCCTGGGGACACTGACTAATGCGGTTCCCAGAAATTAAGGGATGCCAGCAGCCAGCAGGAGCGGGACGAGTCAGGGGACCTCCGGAGGGCACAGCCCTGCTGAACCGTCATTTCAACCCAGTGAAACCCATTTCAGACGTGGGGCCTCCAGACCCGAGACAAGAGATCGCTGTTGCCCTAAGCCGCCCAGCCTGGTCGCTTGTTGGAGCTGCCGCAGGAGAGGGATTCACAGCCAGTGTAAACAGAGCTGCCCTAAATACTAGGCCCACACGCACAGGGCTGTGATTCCGTGTGTGGACCTCAGGACGAGGCGGTGCTGGGTCAGGGCGTGGGTCTCGTCTGCAGACTCCGCCAGATCGGTGCGCCAGACCATCCCGCGGTGGGTGCCTGCCCTGCGAGGCCGTGCGCCTGATCGGGTGCTTCTCGGCCGCCGGCACGGGGGGGGGGGGGGGGGGGGGGGGGGGGGGGGGGGGGTCGCGCTTCCGGAGCTCGTCCACCTGGAAGGCGGAGCTGCAGGCCGCCGCCCCCTGCATGCTGGTGAGTCGGCGTCTGGGCGCGCAGAGCAGAGGCACGGGCGGCTGTGCCTCGGGTGTGTTCTCTCGGGCCGCGTTCTCGGGCTGTTGCTGCCTCGCCCATCTCTGGTGGCCGTGTGTCCCGGCCGTGGATGACCCTCTCCGGCCGTGGACATACTGACTCCCCTCTTCTGTTTTCCCTGCTTACTCTGGTGTCGTCCGCCATCAGGATGAGCTCATTTCGCAGCTGAATGTGTCTGTGTTAGGCCTTCTGCTCCCAGGGCCCGTCAGGAAGATCACACGGGCTGTCTCTGGGTTGCCCAGCGGGCTTCTCTCCCTCCGTGTTCTTGGACCCAGCTGTTGAGCGCCTCAGGAATGCATCTGCGTAACATATAATAAGATTTTTGAGGGTGAGGAGTCTGATTTTATGCCCGTCCAGTGCACCGGCACCAGTAACTCAGTAGCTCCCCCTTCGACCAGGGAATTGAGCTCCCACTCTGCAAGGTGTCCTGTGCTCACGTGTGTCGGCTCCCTTTGGGGGTTCTCACCCCATGCCACCGGCCCATGTGCCCTCGACACGCCGGTGTCCCATTGGCAGCGGCTGTGCAGGGTGTTTCCGTGGCTGGTGCAGGACGCTGGGCCCCGTGACGCCGGGAAATGTGCCGGCAGGGACCCTGTGTGTGCACAGAGGACGCGTGTGCATGTTGGTGTGCTCTTCCCGCCGCCGGGCAGAGGAGGACGATGTGGGTGGGCGCAGGAGAGCTGCCCTGCTCGGGGCAGCCAGGAGACGCTACGGCGTAGGCGGGAGGGGGAGCCAGGCAGGAAGGGGCACGGAGCGTTACATTGTGTCGAGTTACCCCTTGCTGCATGCAGAGGTTTTTTTAATGTTATATATATATTTTTAAAGATTTTATTTATTGATTGACAGAGAGAAACACAGCTAGAGAGAGAACACAAGCAGGGGGAGTGAGAGAGGGAGAAGCAGGCTTCCCGCCGAGCAGGGAGCCCGATGTGGGGCTCGATCCCGGGTCTCCGGGATCATGACCTGAGCCGAAGGCAGTTGCTTAACCAACTGAGCCACCCGGGCGTCCACACACGCAGAGTTTTAAAAGCTTATAAAATAAATGCAGTAGTAATATCTGAGGACTAAGGCACTAAGTGGGGTTATTGTGGGGGAATAACAAGGCAGCACATCCCGCTGGCTCCACCGTTGTGTAGAGGACATGCCATGGCCTGGGTTTCCTCTGGGCATCAGTGCTCTTTGTGCATGATGGGGTGTGAGTGTGCATGGGGGGGATTGCTAGTGCAGGGTGTGGCGTGCATGTGCACAGCAGGGGCTGTGGGTGTGCATGGTGGGGAGGTGTGCGCGCGGAGGTGGTGTGTGTGCGCGGTGGGGGCGCGTGTGCACTGGGGGGGCGCGTGTGCACATGTTACTGTCAGGTACCACGTGTGTGCCTTCGGCTGCCAGAGACTCACACCCAGAGTCTGACTCAGGCCCAGCGAGCAACAGCACTCTGTGTCCCCAAGTGCCTCTGTGTCCCCCAACATCCTTTGTGTCCTCCACCTGGTCCTGTGTTCTCCAGACGTCGTCTCTGCCTGGGCTCCCGCTGCCCCGCCCACGCGGCAAGGGCCCCCCTCCGGGCTGGAGCCTGGTGACGTCAGGTCACCCTCGTGACCCTGGGCCGGCCCACAGAGCAGGTGGAGGTGTCTCTAGGGCTTCCTGCCCGCACAGGACAGACGACTAGCACACTCCGGGGAGGTCAGCCTCAGCAGGGGTGGGGCGGGCTGGGTGTCGGCCCTGCAGGACCCAGCTGTCTGCCCCCCACAGGCCGTCCTCTGGTAGCTGCCCTGGCCCCGCCTGCTTGGTTGGGTCCAGGAGACACATGGCAGGACAGGCCCCTCTTCCCCAGATACCGGTGTGACCGCAGTCTGCATGGGGACTAACTGCAGTGCTCTGCTCGAGGTCAGGGGGAGACGACCTGGGAGCTCCCCCGAGGGAGACAGATGGGGGGAAGGCCCCCTGGGGAGGAGGGGAAGGCAGCCCAGGGCCAGAGGCTGTGCTAGAGGGAAGGAAGGACACCTGACTGTGCTCCCAGTGTCCCAGTCTGGCCTGTGGCGGTCTGCACGTCCAGGAACTGAAGGGGATGAGCGTGTGCAGATAAACAGCGGCGTTTGGGGGAAAGAGGCACATTTAGACACAGACGGGCTCCAGGGTGATGGTCCCCAGCTCCTGCCGGGCAGGTAGAGCCCAAGGTAAGGAGGGGTTGCTGGAGGCCCAGGAGCGAGGGCTGGGAGCACCAAGCTCCAGGCTGTGTCACGTCTGAGATGGGAAGGGGCCCAGCCCTCAGTGAGGACAGGGAGCAGCCCAGAACATGAGGTTCCTCGGGAGCCAGGCACTGGGGATCCACCAGCCCTGAGAAGGGGAACTCGCAGGCCTCAGGGGATCGGGGCCCCCTCCGCCTGCCTCTGGGCTCCCTTGCCCCCCTTCTCTAGCCAGGACCCTGATGCTACTTGGCCCTACACTGTGCCCAGGTCAGGGTCCCCCTTGATATCAGCACACCCGCCCATGTCCTCTTGCAGCTATGCCTCTCATGTGGTGGGCGGTCCCCTCCAGGCCTGCTGGTTTTCTGCCTGGAGAGCCCATGTTCCCCCAACTGGATAATGGTCCTCCTCCCATGCAGACCCCTAGGGATCTCAGGGCTGGTGGATCCCCACCATGCAGACCCCCAGGGAGCACCCCCTCGATGGCCCACCCCCATGCAGACTGCCCTGGGGAGCACCCCCTCGACGGCCCACCCACCATGCAGACCCCCCCAGGGAGCACCCCCTCGAC
>PITA01028744.1:0-18889 GCA_004023965.1 Spilogale gracilis | reverse complement strand
CGGGCTGTCCCCCCAGCCTGCCCCCCGGGCTGTCCATCTCCATAATGCACGGGGTGGGCTGCAGGTACAGTATCATCCTGGAGATCTTTGCTCATCTGCTTGGCGGACGTTTCCTCCTCATGCAGAGACCATGGTGCTCTGAAACACACCTCATGCGTCAGCTTGTAGGCGGTCGTGGTGTAGCTTGTTCGGGCAAATCTGCAGGCGGAACAGGAAGGGTGATTTGGGAGCCCCTGGGTGGCTTTCCCCAGGGGTTGGAATCCCTCCGAAGGTTCTGGGAGGAAGCACTGTCCCACGCCCCTGAGCTCATCTTGAAAGTTTCAGAGGCACAGACCGCAGGCATGGGGGCCCTCTGCTTGCCACCAGCCCCCAGTGCTCTGCAGCGGGCACCCTTGGTGTGGAGGAAGCCAGTTTGGAAGGCGTCCTGCCTTTGTCCCTGGACACAGGTCCCCCCTTCCACCTTTCACAGGCCATGGGCCCACCAACCCAGGGTCTGGTGGCGGAGAGGGAGCACGTCCCCCTCAGGTGCCAGGGCCTGGAGCAGAGAGCATCGAACTCGCCCAGTCTTCTGAGAAAGCCCAGGCCTTCTGCCAGTGGCCCAGGGGGGCCCTGTCAGTCATTTCCCAGACACTTCTAGCCATTTCCAAATGCCCAGACCGCACAGGTTTGTTTTTAAATATTTAAGGTTGCCTGTTTCAAGTGACCGCTGACAGGAGGGGTGCTTGGGTCCTGGGGGGCCTGCAGGCCCTGAGCAGCCGGAGGGGCTGCCCTCACAGGGAGCACGGGTGTGGGTAAAGTCTGTTATGTGGGTCCGGAGGAAACAGCCGGCCAGCTGCAGTCGGGGTGCGGTCGGCGGCCCTCCTGAGCACGGCTGTATTCCCTCTCCTCGGCGGCTTTTGTTTTCCAATTAAAAAAATAAGTAAATACAAGTAATGGCAGACAAAGGTCCACGGGCCCCCGTTAGTATTCTTCGGGCTGAGTGCTGTCAAGTGGGGAGGAGACGGCCCGTCACCAGCGGGTCGGGCTCTGCCCGGCGCTCCGGAAGTGCCTTGTGCGGCCGAGACACGTCCCGGGCTGGATGCCCCAGCAGCAGGAGCCCAGGGAGCCTCTGGGTCGAGGGAAGAGCTGCCTTGCCCCTTGCTCCCCATCTCTGCTCCACCCTGGGCCCCGAGGCCTGGCTCCGCCTCTCCAGCTCTGGCGGCTCCTCCTTGGGGTGTCGGGGTCAGACGTCTTGAGCACACAGAGCTGAGTTTTCTGACGTACCTTCCAGTAGGCTCCCAGTCCTGTGCGTCGGAAGCTATCTCCCTGTAAATCCCCAGCTCAGGCTTCTTTGCAGGGTTTAAACCTTCGTGTCGCCAGTGCCGTCCCTGCAGACGGTGCCGGAATCAAGCCATGGCGCGTTGAGAGACTGCAGGGAACCGGGTTCAAGTTAAGGGTTTCACTTTCTGGAAGGATCTTCTATCCTAGGAGGCTGTGACCAATAGTATAGAGATGTTTCATGCGACAGTTTCTTCCTGACGTGCCTCCCCCTCCCCACGTCTCATCCGACCCATTTATGTCGAAGCAGCAACTTCAGGGGGCGCAGCACATGGGACAGGAAAGTTCCTTTACTGTGTGTCTCCTGCCCACGTCCCCCATCACGTGTGCCCTCCGGCTGGCAGCGCGCCTCGTCTCCGCGTGGAGCAGGATGGATGCTGACCGAGGGCCTCCCGAGGCCCGGAGGGTGGCCGGGTCTGCCCCGGCCTGAGCGTCCCCCCGCCTGTCCCCTCCAGCAGCCGACTGCGGCACATAAAGGCCGAGATGGTCTCCACGGAGCGGGAGTACGTCAGGTCCTTAGGGTATGTCATCCACAACTACTTTCCGGAAATGGAAAGAACGGACCTGCCCCAGGACCTTCAAGGGAAGGGAAGCATTGTGTTTGGGAACCTGGAGAAGCTCTACGACTTCCACGGCCGGTGCTTCCTGGCGGAGCTGGAGCGCTGCCAGCACTGCCCCCTGGCGGCGGGCCGCGGGTTCCTGCGACACGTGAGTCCCGCCCTGCGCGACGCCGGTGCCCTCAGGGAGGCCGGGTCTGGCGGTGCCCACGTTTTAGGTGGTTTGGATCATTGCAGACCAGGCCTAGGAAATGTGTCCCTAAGAGGACGTAAGACCCATCCATCAACAGACGCAGAACAGAGGAGAAGCCTGTGGGTCTGATCCCACGGGACGTTTTACTTGGTGCCCACTGCAGGCACTCTCGGCTCCCCGCGGAGGAGGGGGCCCCGGGGGCTCACTGCAGCCACACCAGCCCTCTCCTCACCGCTTGAGGTCATCGGCCCAAAGCAACTCCCCAAATTAGTTCTCGCCCCGTACCTGGGAGCCCACCTGGTCCCTCCCGCAGCCCTCCGGCCTGCAGCCGCCCCCATCAGGGTCTCGACAGAGGCTCAGGGAGTGTGCCTGTGAGCTCCAGGAAGCCTGCTCTCTCCCGGATGGGTGTCCGTGAGGAGGAGCCCCTCTCTACCTGGGCTTCATAAAACTCTGAGCTCAGTCTGAAAAGGAAATGCTTCCACCGAGTGGTTCCGCAGCGGCTGCAGGCCAAGCGGACACAGAGGCATCAGGGCTGCGGGCAGGGGGACACTGGCCAGCGTTATTCAGTGTAGATCGCCACACCAGAAATGCCCAGGGGTGAAAGAAACCCCATGTTGCCCCCTTGCAGCTCTTTCTAAGAAGGGCCTTTCAGCCGTCACGTAAACCATGTGGCTTCATAGTGACAACAGTGTCCACACAGCCTTGCTTCCTGGCCGTGGAGGAGCGTGCGTCCCTGTGCCCCGCCCCGGCCGGCCGCCGCCTCTTCCCCTCACCCTGTGCTGTGAAGGCCAGTTCTAGAAGTCCGGCATCGACCCCAGTTGCCCCCGCCTGCTGGGAGGCCCAGGGGCCCTAGGGCAGCACTGGGCCTCCTCGTCTCAGGCGGGGGGCCGGCCCCCACAGGGTGGGTGCAGAGGCGCGGACTCAGGTGTGCGGTGCCCTCCCCTCCGCAGGAGGAAGAGTTTGGCCTGTACGCCCTCTACAGCAAGAACAAGCCCCAGTCGGACGCCCTGCTCGGCCGGCCGTCGCGGCAACGCCTTCTTCAAGGTCGGCCCCTCCCCCGGCCCAGGCTGAGCCTGTCCCCCGCCCGGCAGGACAAGCAGCGGGAGCTGGGCGACAGGATGGGCCTGGCCTCCTACCGGCTGCTGCAGGGCCTGCTCTGGGCGGCGGGCAGCTGTCCGGCCTGGGATCGGGAGCTGGCCGAGCTCCGCGCCGCCCGGGACGTGGTCCGCTTGCAGCTGCGTCACGGCAACGACCTGCTGGCAATGGACGCCGTCTGCGGCTGCGACGTGAGTGCCCCGAGGCCCCGACGGGCTCTCCTGAGCTCGGGAAAGACGAGGCCTGGGGTTGGCGTGGAGCTTTCCTCTGGGGACAGCTCCTGAGGCTTGAGCGCTCCCCGGGGCCAGCAGCTGGGGGGCTCCCCTGTCCAGGCCACCGCGCCGGGCTCCGAACGGCCTGCTCCTCGGGGCAGCGGCAAAACTGGATGCCTGAAAACCTGAGCTTGGCCGTCAGGCTTGGGGCAGAGCAGCGCGGGCTCCTCCCGTGGCGTGCCGAGGCCCGGCGCCCATGCCCCCAAAAGGTGGCGTGACAGGACCAGCGTAGGCGGAAGAAGAGTCCCTTCTCCAGCAGAACCCCAGTCTCTGACCCCTGGAGGGACGGCCACACAACTCCCGGTGCAGATGAAAATGCACACGCCCTGCTGTGAGCAGCAGTAAGGGGCTCGGGGAGCCGCGCGGCTCCAGGCCACCACCCCACGTGGCTTGTCCTCCCGCCGACCCACCCTGGGTGCCTTGCGAGGTCAACTGGCGGATGTGTGGGCACGGCTGGGGTTGTGCTCCCACCCTGCCCACTGACCCCACGCGGGATGGACGGCGGGAGCCCTGGCGTCAGCTAGAAAGGCAGACCCGCGGCTGTGGCCGGCAGCAGAGGTGGAGTCCGGCGCCGAGGTATTCTCTGTGGACAGCAGTGGACGACTCAGGGCACCCCAAGTGTGGTTGCCCCCGGAAGCCCTCCATTCAGGAGGCCCAGCCAGCCATTTGGGATTGAGCAAGCCATTCCCAGGCAGCCCCCAGGGCAGGGCCGTCTGCGGGTGGGAACCAGGGCAGGGCCGTCCACGGGTGGGAACCAGGACAGGGCCGTCCACGGACGGGAACCAGGACAGAGCCGTCCACGGGCGGGAACCAGGACAGAGCCGTCCGGGGTCGGAACCAGGACAGGGCCGTCCACGGCTGGGAACCAGGGCAGGGCGGTCCGCGGGCGGGAACCAGCGGGCGGGAACCAGGACAGAGCCGTCCACGGGCGGGAAGGTCATGGGTTTCCGTGGTCTGGGATACACACCTCAGCGGGAGCTGTCGCCTGGCCGGGGCGTGCAGGCCGCTTCCTCCGCGTAGCCATCAGCCCAGACTGCGGCTTGGAGGGATGTCTGCAGGTAAGGGGCACTCAGGTGCAGACCCCTAACGGGATCCCTGTCGGCCCCATCGCCCTCATCCTGTTTACTCACAGGGCAAGGGGACTGGCATTCAGATGAGCACAAGGGCTTTCAAGTGGAAGCTTAAGTAAAATTGAGGAGCTGTGACCCCCACGCAGACGAGTAGGGGTCCGACCTGGGCTCAGCACTCCACACCGGGGCTGACGGGTGGGGTCCCCGTACCCCTGAGCAGTTCTCGGGCACCGGCTGCGTGTCCCGGAACGCAGCTGAGTCCCGATCCCATCTGCCAGACATAGCGTAAAGCCCACAGGCGAAGGGCCCCGTCCTGTCACTGGGCCCCCGCCACGCCACGTCCGTCGTGACAGAACCCAGAGAAACAGTCCACGTGTGACATGACCGGTCTATTGAAAGGGCCAATACTCAGGCACAGCAGGCGGAGAGGAGGCACGGGCCGGGTGTGTGGAGAGGGGCGTGCCCCCCAGGGTGCGCACACGGTTACCCCCAGCTCCTGAGCCCCGTCCTTGGGGTTTACCTAGGCTTCCTTGCAGAGGCACCGCTGGGTGAGTCAGCTCCACCTCTCCCGGGGTTCGGCGTGGGGTCAGGGCAGGTCCGCCGGTCCCTGAGGGAGGCCGCTCGGTCTGCAGGTGAACGTGGAGGAGCAGGGTCGGCTGTGGCGCCAGGACGAGTTTCTCGTGTGCTGTGGACGGAGAACGTGCCTGAGGCGCGTGTTCCTCTTCAAAGACCTCATCCTGTTCAGCAAGACCAAGAAGGTGGAAGGAGGCTATGACACCTACACGTACAAGCGGTCCTTCAAGGTACCCCGGGGCTCGCACCTGCCGCCGGTGTCAGGCTGGTCTGCTGGGTGCAAGCAAGGACGTGCTGTGTTCTGGGCTCCGTGTCTGAGCTTTGACGACCGCAAGGAGACACTGGCCTTTGTAGTTCCCAGGGCTGGTTCAGCGGCTGGAAAACTCCTCAGCTGGTAACTTCACTGCAGATTTGGGTGAAGGCGGACACTGGAGGTGGCCTTCCCCGGGGCCAGTCCCCTGTGCGGCCCTCGCCCCACGGAGCTCCTGAGCTCCCAGGAGGAGCCCACAGCTGTAGCCTCACCTGCCCGTGCAGAGGGGAGCGCCGGGGGGTCCTGAGGCCCCACCCAGTGCAACGTCCCTGGGGCACCATAGACCCTTCCAGTGGGAGACTGAGGCTCCAGACAGGGCCAGTGCACCTGGGCGGGACCCCGGGCCATCCCCCCATCCGGTGTCCGGAGGAAGGAACAGAGCACCGAGGTGCTGGGGTTAGCCAGTCAGCGGAGAGGGCTCGGGCGCCCACGGGGGCCGCTGGTGGCTGACGCGGCTGCTGCTGGCTGCTTGTGGCGCAGACGGCGGAGATCGGGATGACAGAGAACGTCGGAGACAGCGGCTTGATGTTTGAGATCTGGTTCCGCAGGCGGCGAAAGTCCCAGGACACCTACGTTCTCCAGGCCAGCTCTGCAGAGGTCAAGACGGCCTGGACCCACGTGATCGGGCAGATCCTATGGCGGCAGGCTCTGCGGAATCGAGGTGGGCGGACGAGGGCCACTCGGGGCCAGCTCTGTGTTTAGGGCCTGGCCGAGGGGTAGAGGTTCAGGGCCGGGGCCGAGGGGCTGCATTCAGGGCAGGGTGTTGGGGTCAGGGGCTAGGGGCTTGGACCTGGGTCGGAGTTGGGGCCAGTTTGGGGTAGGTGGCCCTTGGGGAGCTCTCTCCGTCCATGTGGAAATGGATGGACTCTTCCATCAGCGCACGAAGTCACCTCCCCTTTACCCGTCTGTAAACAAGACCCCCGTCGCCACACCACGGCAGCTGCGGAGGTCTTGTCATAAAACTGCTCCAGGCTCTGTAGGCCCACTGCTCAATTCTGGACGCCGGGCTCGTGGCCCGCCTTTGGCTTCCGTGGCGGTGAGGGCCCTCCCGTGTCAGGCGCCATGCCCCGTGTGCCAGGACCCCCCTAGGTTTCCTGCTCCTAGAAGTCAGCGCCCGGTTGCTCTTCCCCTCCACCCCCGACTCGGTCCCGGGGGCCCTCCCCCTCCCACCCACAGGGCGGCATTTCACCCAGTCTTGCTGCTGCGCATGCTACCTGCTCGGCGGTCCCTCCAAGCCGGCTGGCGCCCCGACTCCTCGAGCCTGAGAAACCCTAAGGGCTCCAATGTCCCACATGGAAACACGGCCACCTGACCCCTTCGCAGCTGCTGCCCTGGCCAGCGTCCTGGCCTGTCAACAGAGATGCAACACAGCCTCCCACGGCAGCTTCTTTCAAAGGGCAGACCCCCCCACACCCACCCACGCGCAGGTGCACACGCGCAGGTGCATGCACGAACCCAGCATCTTTGCTCACGTTCTCACTGGCTCCTCGGTCCCCTTAGTCGGAGGGGCCCTGCCGCAGAGCAGAAGGTCCCCGCAGCCCCCGCCCCCGCCCTCCCCAGTCTCTCCTCCCGCTCTGCTCTCTCCACTGCCCCCAACTGTAATCATTATCTTTGGTCTCTTTGCTTGGTTTTACCAAGGACTAACTCATTCTCAGACCCTCACCCTGTAGTCAAAGGCATGTAAAGATCTGTCAGCTCGCCTTTCTTGTAGCCGTGTGCCCCCCCGCAGGCCCAGCGTGTCGAGTGGCTCACTGTCCTTCATGCTGACATGTTCCCTCTCTCCCCAGTCAGACACCCAGTTCCTGAGTCCCCTGTCCTCCTTTTTCTGGTTTGCCCCCTGAACTCCCTGAGAAAGGCCACTGTGAGGCTGGACCAGAAGCACATTCCAGAACGGGAGCCCCAGTCCCTCGGCCCCCCAGCAAGACTCGGGAGGGACTGGGCCAGGTCCTGACATGCTCCTGGTCTCCATGGGTGGTGGGGAGCCCCAGCCCCTCGGCCCCCCGGCAAGACTCGGGAGGGACTGGGCCAGGCCCTGACGTGCTCCTGGTCTCGATGGGTGGTGTTGGGTACAGAGCATCATCAGGAGTGGTATTAAATCCCAGTCGTTTCTTGGAGAACTGTCCTGCATTATTCTGTGTTAGAACTCAGAATGCACGACATGGTGTCAGTGGGGACCGGCAACAAGCCGTTGGTGGACCTGCAGCCCAGCGGTGCAGCCATGAGTGACCGGGCAGTCAGAAAGGGCGCAGGTGACGCAGCTTCAGCCCTCCCCGTCACCCTCCCACGGTCACACTCGGGCCCCAGTGCTCACCGTGGGCCCCGAGAGCCAGCAGAGCAGGCTGGACAGGAGGTGGCCCATCACGCCTGACGTGACTTCGGTGTGAGGGACCCGGTCAGTTCCCAGGCGGCCACTTCATTTTCGGGTCGGGGCTGCATGGGGAAGCAGGCCGACGGCTTTCTGTCCCCTTCCAGAGTCACGGGCCCAAGCGTCCATGGTCGTGCCCCCCCGTGACCCCGCCGGCCCCTGGAAGAGGCCACACTCCACCGTCTCAGACAGCAGCACCTCCTCCTCGGGCAGCCAGTCCTCCGGGGGCCTCGGGCCACTGAGCCCACAGGCGTCAGGCAGCCCAGCCCTGCTGAGCTCCGCCCACTGCCCCCCCCCTTGGGACCCGCACCCCTGCTTCCCGGAGGAGGAGATGGGCGGCCGGCCTTCCGGGCGTGAATGCGTGAGTGCACCAAGGGCTCGAGGGCTCGGAGCCCCCGGGAGCCGCGAGGGGGAGGGGCGCCTCACCTGCTCACTTGACTCACTGGCTCTTGTAGACTTCCAGAAGTCTTCAAACACGTTATGGTCTTTCTTTAATTAAAAAAAACAACAGAAACTTTCACTTCCACCTAAGACGAGTAGCAGGGTTTAACAGGTCTAAACCAAGCAAACGAGGACCGGACACAGGCAAACATAAAGAGACAGAACATGTGAAAGGTGATTTTAAGAGAGGACATCCGGCACCACAGGTGGGGACGGGAGAGACAGGACTGTGATGGGGGCCCCGTGACCGCTGATTCCTGCCGCGGCGGCCCCCGGTGCCATGGGCAGAGCCTGTGGACCCCAGGGGGAGACAGAGCGGGCGAGCCGCGGGCCGTGCCAGGCCTCCGGGGTCGGGCCCAGCAGAGGGTGACCCGCACCGAGGAGGCTGTCGGCCGGAACCCCGGACGGTGAGAGCACACCCCCCACGCACACTGGCGCCGGGCAGGCGAGGAGGTCGGAAACAGACCTGAAAAAGGGCGACAATCAGGCAGGACCTGCTGGAACGGCCGGGGTTGGAATCACCAGTCCCGGCGCTCACAGCTCGCTCTGCCTCCCCGATGTCCGAAATGGTAAGTCAGAACTGGGAAGATAGGACGGGCACACTTGGCAGGACAAAAGGCCACGATACTTAGGGTGGACCGTCACCGGGTAGGACTAACAGGAAGCTCGACTTCACGGAGACGTACCGAAAGGAGCTGTCCAAGTGACACACAGAGAATCAAGGAAGATCCGTGAGTTGTGGGCAACTTGGAGGGGCGTCATAAACACATCACACAGCCCCAATGGAAGGACCACAGAACTCTGGAGGAACCGGCTTCCTATTCCCCTGATGTGGTGAAGGGCGTGACCCTCCAGGCCCAGAGACCGGTGAGCCCAGGCACTCGAGCACCGTGCGCGCACAGCCCGGCCGGGAGCCCCGGGACGAATAGAACATCCCGAAAGCATCCAGAGAGAGCCGGCCTGTTCTGGGCTCGGGGACAGGGGTGCTGGACGCGGATTTCTCATCACAGACAACATGCTCTGAAAGGAAAACCGTCAAACTGAAGCTCGGCGAGACGTCGCAAAGCTGAAACCGTTCATCGCCAGCAGACCGGGAATGTTGAAGGACAATCTCCAGGGAGAAGGGAGGGACACTCAGTGGGAGAGAAGCGGCCGAACGGGAGGCTCTTTCCTGAGATCTCTGTAAGAGACGGTGAACTGTGCGGCAAGGGGACACAGCAGCGACGTCCTGGAGGCCGGGGCATGCGTGTGCGCAGAGCGGACGGACGTGCTGGCGCTCGGCCATGGCCGCGGTCATCGCGGGAGGCGTCTACTCGTTAGATACACGTTTCAAACCCCAAACAACCCCTAAAATAACAAAACAAAGACTTTCCGCCCACGTTCCAGCAGGGGAGATAAAACGGAATTGTGAGAACAGCTCAGTCCTAAACAACGGGGAAAGAGAAGAGAACCAAGAAGAGAGGACTAACGAGGAAACAGAGGCGACGGCGGAGCTCGTGCGGGCCTGGGGCGTGGGTGTGGGGCACAGCAGCCTGCTGTGAGCGGCCCACGTGTGTGGTGTGGACAGCGTCCCGGGGGCAGGCCTCACGTCCAGCCGCGCGCCCACGACCCGGCCCGCCGAATTCCGGGGCGCCCGCCTGCTCTCCGCTCTGCGTGGGGCGGACGCACGCGTGGCACGGTCCCCAGGGGCGGGTTTGCTCAGCCTCCTGCGTGGGACGTGGAGGGTCCGCCCTACCGCAGCCCTACACAGGCCCTCCTCAGGGCCACCCTGCCTGGGGCCACGTCCTTCCAAGCCGCCCCGTGACAGCGCCTCGGAGGGCCCCACTGACCACGGACACAGCTCTGCCCGGATGGAGGCACCACGCCGCGTGTGCACAGCAGCAGCTGCCTCGGTCGGGCTCGTGTCCTGCTACGGCCACAGGGGGCACGGCCAGGGGTGCAAGACCTTCCTGGCGGCCGCCCCCCGAGCACCCATGTGGGCTGGCGCGGCCCCCACGAAGCCCGAGCCTGGACTTGGGGCGTCTCTTCTCCCGCTAAGGCTCCGTGGGGGGGCTCCTGCTCAGCTGCCCTCAGCTCCGCACGGAAACCACACCGTGAGCCCAGCACCGCGATCCCCACATGGAAGCTGTGGCAGCGCCCCCACGGCCGCCAGGAGGTCGTGTCCACACGCTGGGGCCACGCTGCAGCTTTGCGCTACCGCACGACGGGCCCCGACAGCCCTGGGGCGGACGCCTCGTCCCCCCTCTTTGTTTAAGCCGCACGGCCTTTCTTTGCCTCGAGTTCTGTGCTCCCCTTGGAGCTGGCTGCTTCCTGCTGGAGGGGAGGCACCGAGCACCCCTCCCCGTCTGCTGACCTCAGAAGAGCTGGGCTGGGGGACACTTGCTCCCAAGGGTGCCTGGCCTCCCGCAGCACCGTCCGGCTGCTCTGACAGCCGCACAGTGGTCTTGTGGTCAGTCTGCGTGCCCAGGACGTGCCTCATTCCCTGTTTCCACGCTTCAGGGGGCCTTGAGTGCCGAGCGCAGAGGTGGGGGTCAGCCAGCCCTGACCCAGCCCGTCTTTGCAGTGACCGAGGGCCCCTCGTCAGGAGACAGTGGCCTCAGGCTCCCAGGGCTGTTCTCTGAGGAGGACCGCCGGAGCGCCTCCCCTGCCGTCCCCAGGACGGGCTCCCAAGTGCAGACTTACAACCAGTGCACCACGACGGTGAGTCCCTCTCCTGAGACCGCCCACCCCACCCACAGATCCTGGGGGGATCTTTCTGTGGGGGAACTGGCCATTCCCCCCCCCACAGCCAGCAGGGGGGCACCAGGACACATCACCCCTGGGGGAGGGAGGGGGCGGCCAGGCCAAGGGATCCTCAGGGAGGAAGGTCGCCTCAGCCGACCTCCATCCAGCCTTAGGTCACACACGCATCCACTGTGGCAAGCATGGTCCCGGTTCTGGGGTGGCACCCCCAGTCCCCCAGTCCTGGGCAGCATCATAGGGAAGGACCAAGTCTCAGGGCATGCCGACCATCGAGTGTGGGGGACACGTGGACGATGGCCTGTGACAGGGGCTCTAATCAGTGCTTTCCTCTCCTTCTGGGCCATGGATTGCCTGGCAGCCTGTCCCAGCTCCCTGGGAGTGATGGGAGGACCCTCTTGTCCCCCTCCGCCCTCAGGCGGCCGAGCTGCCTGAGCCAGATGCCCGGCCGCGTCCCTGCCCTCTTCCACATGCTCCCTCGCACAGTCACGGGGCTGGACGTGAGCAACCCCTAGGAGGGGCACCCCGACCAGCAAGGCGCTGCCCCCACTCCTCCTGTCCGCGGACCAACTCCCCGGGCTCTTGAGGCCTAAACCCCCTGGAAACTGCAAACCCACGAGAGTGGCGTTCTTTTCTGAGAGCTCCGATATTCCTGCAACAGGAGGGGGCCCTTGGCCCTGGTGAGTCACGGCCCAGAGGCCTGGCCACGGGAGCCAGTGGGGACCGCGTCCACCTGCCCCAGCCTCCAGGGCACCCCTCCGTCAGGCATGGCGCCTGGGGAACCCAGCACCGCGTCCCGAGAGCAGGGGCCTCCCCCACACACACTCGTAGCCCCGCACCCTGGGGCCCCACCAAAGGGTGCTGGGAGGCGCACACGCGCACTCGTGTTCTGGGATCAGAATGGCAAACACAGAAAGGACCCGTTTCGGGCCAGAGCCTTGCTTCTCTCCAGATGCCTTGTGATGCCCGCCGAGGTACCCACCCGCAGGTTCCATCCGGGCTGAGACCCAGGGCTGGAGCCGCCGTGAGGGCAGCCGCCTCGCAGGGAACGCCCGTCTCTCTTGCACTGACCTTGTCCGCACTGGTCCCTGCTGCTTCTCCAAAGCGCGTGTGTCCCAGGGCACCTTGCAGGGCGCGCGTCCTCAGGACGCCCAGACGAGGGCCCCGTGCTGTGCACGCCCTGGGCACCGAGGGGCTGTGAGTAACACCTCCTTCCTTTCACAGCTGTGACGTGTTGGAGGAGGCTCAGGCCCTCCGGGGAGCACCCCCGTCAGAGGGAGCACGAGGGAGCACAGGCGTCCCCACGCAGACCTCCCCCACAGGGAGCCGCTGACGCACCCTCCAGCCGCGGCCCACATCAGCTCGCCATGGGCCCCTCCTGCCTGGGCGTCACCTGACCTTCCTCCGTCCACCCTGTTCAGGGGCTCGGAGGGCCAGGCAGTCCAGCCCTCCCTCCCCACGACTTCCCCAGTGCACTGAAGGCTGCGGCAAAGCTGGGGAGCACGTGAAACCCTGGACCCCACAGGGAGGTCTAGCCAGACTTGGGTTGTCTCAGAGCAGGACGAGCCCTCTGGGACTGTGTTTCACTGACCCTCAGGCAGCGCAGGCCCATGGGCAGGGGAGCCCTGGAGCAGTGGGTCTCAAGGGCAGGGTGCCTCTGAGGGTGTCTGGGATCTCTGGTTTCTTTTGTTCTTAACAAGGATGCATAGACTGCGGGACCACCGGTCACCGACTGTGGGCCTGGGACCCAGGATGGGGTGAGGGCACGGCCGCTGGGCCTGGGGTCTGGGGTGGACAGTGCCCCAAGAGGACTACCCCCACCAGATGGAGGGGCAGAATAATAATAAGCAGGGAAAGCCTGGGTGGACGCCTGACCTTGAATGAGCTTCCTACTGGGGGGTCTTCCCCACGAGACTCCTTTCCCCGGGTGGCAGCCAGGGGCACAGGCTGGGTCCACACCACAGTGACTTGGCGATTTCCAGCTGCTGTAAGCTGCTTTGTCTCGTGGTTTCAGTGCTGACTTCCAAACTTCAGGGACAGAAATAAATGAGATGTGTTTTTCCAAGATGCGATCACGTTCCTCTTACTTGGTTCTGTTGCATCAGGGACAGTCACCTACAGGCCTCACCCGGGAACCTGGCTCCCAAGACTTGGAGGGGGCGTGGCCCTGGGCAGCAGGGCCTTCAGGAGGGTCTCCCTGGTCCGCGCTCCCAGGCACGGGCCACCCCCGCCGTGGGCAGCAGCAACACTGCTCAGGGGCCCAGCGCCCGGTCAGCTCTACTGGCAGCGGCTGAGCACCACACGGACAGGCTGGCCTCTCCGACGCCTCCTCGGCCAGAGCCCAGCAAGCACTTGAGACCGAAATAGCGGTCAGATGACCAGGGGCCTGCTCACTGCCTCTCCCGAGGGCGAACTGCTCCCAGCAGCTGCAGTTAAAAATAAACGGGAAGGGCATACATCTTCGGGAGAGTCTCAAGGGGAGAGCTCGGCCTTGCTTTTGGGCCACCGCGAGCAGCCATGATGAGTTCGCTACGCTTCCTGTCTGCGGAGGCCCTGGTGGCGCAGCCCCACGTGGCCCAGCAGAGCCTGGACAGCGTGGCCCACAACCTCTACCCGCTCCTGTTCAGGGCCAGCTACGTGCTGGAGCAGGCCGGGCTGATCCGCGTCCTGCTGGAGCGCTGGCCCCTGGAGGAGTTCCGGCTGAGTGCGCTGCTCGGCCCGCGCTCGGAGCCCCCCGAGGACCTGCGGGACCGCCCCTGCAGAGCCTGCCTGGAGGCCTGTGTGCAGGGCCTTGCAGACCATGTGCTCCGGGCTGGGGGCCCACAGCGACTGCGCGTGGCTGACCTCACGGGCCTCCGAGACGTGCAGGTGCAGCGCTGTCCCTGTGGGAGGGCGCTGGGCAGGTGGGGCCGCACCGAGCTGCTGGCCAGGACCTGCTGCCGGCTGCAGGCAGAATCCCGCGGGGCCCAGCAGCCCGTGCGGGTCCTCGCCGATCTCTTTGTCACAGACGGGAACTTCGAGGTGGTGGTGCGGGCCCTGGCGCCCGCCGGCCCCGCCCCGCTGCGCGTGCACTGCCTCTCCTTCCGGGCGGACAGCCTGGCCCCGCGGCAGCTCCTGCAGGTTGTGCGTCTGGCGGGGCCGGGTGAGCTGTGCAGGCTGCAGGTGGTCCACAACGTGCGGCTGCATGCCGGCCACGTGCAGCAGCTGCTGGCGCAGGGGCGCCTGCCCCGGCTGGCCTCGCTCACCCTGCCGGCCCGCGCCTTCGACGCGCCCCCCAGCAGCTCGCCCACCCCCGACGGCGAGGACGCCCTCCTCACCTCCATTGCCTGGGAGCTCGGCCAGATGAGCCAGCTCACGGAGCTGAGTGTGGCCTTCTCCACGCTGACCGGGAAGATCCCAAAACTGCTGGGGTGAGTCGTCCTGGTGCAGAGGGCGGGGCCGGGCAGGGGGCTCCCCGCTCACAGCTCCTCAGCCAGGTGTGGCGACGGGGCCCTCTGGGGGGCCAGGCCAAGGATGCACGAGGGCTCCTCAGGCCACGAGGGCAAGGCCCCGGGAGGGCCCCACAACGGGGCTGAGCGAGCAGAGGGGAAAGTTGCTAATTAGTGCAACAAACAACATAGAAGTGGCTACATCGTATTGATTACTTGGTCTTGTAACAGATCATCCCCACAAGCTGGGGGGGAACGGGGCGCGGCTTGGGGCTACTGGCCTTGGTCCCCTCTGAAGGCTTGGTGGGCTGGGAGGGGGAGGCGATCAGCCTCCAGGCTCAGGGGCCACCGTTGGCAAGCAGCCTCCCTGGGAGTTCTCAGGGCAGCGCGTGGTATAGGGCGTGGTACAGGGCGCTCAGTGATCACCGCCGACACCATCAAGGGTGAAACAATGAGGTTATTACAGCTGGCCAGCGCCCCCTCGCTGGAGTCTGCGCTCTGCGAGGGCCCCGACCCTAGGGTGCTCGGGGTTTTTAAAGAGACGAGACCTGCCCTGGTGGGCGTGTCTCCCGAGGAACAGAACGTATCCGGGTGGACACGTCTCCATCCAACAGCAAAGTGACAGCATTGAGCTTATTCTTCTACAGAGGCGGGAGTAGCTGGTTAGGCACGAGAGCGCGGCGGCCACGATTTATTATCGCTTCGTAATCAGCCAGGGCTGGTTGGGTGCTTTCCAGCTCCGAGTTCCAGGAAATGTCCACATCATTGGGCTCACCTAGGGTCAGATGTCCTCGTGAGCCTCACCACCGCCATTCTGCGTATGTGGTGACCATTTAACAGGCGGCTGACCCGAGAACCAGGCATCACCCAGTAGAAGCCGCAGCCCCAACCTGCTCTTGAGACTGACTTGTCGGTGCTTCCGTATGCCTTCTGGAGCCGGTCGGTGGGTCCACCCCGTGTGAGGGGAGGACACCGCACAGGGGTGGGAGCGCCAGGAGGGCCAGGGGCCTGGACAGTGGTGGGTGGTCAGGGACAGCTGACTCCCTGAGGTGCCCTGGGAGCAGAGACCTCCCAGAACACTGAGCCTGGAGACCGTAGCGGCCCGGCGAGAGGCACAGAAGGCCCAGGCTGCTGATGCAGAGGGTCCCGGGTCCGCAGGGAGAAGGCTGGGGTCAGTAGGCAGGGCAGTGTAGGGGCGGGGACAGGAAAGAAGGGAAGGGCTTCAGCTTTCCTTGAGCGAGCAAAGCCCCTGGAGGTTCTGAGCAGGAGGGTGACATGATCACCACCATATTCCCAAGGGCCACTCTGGCTTTGTGGCCCACACAACAGACGTGGATGCAGGGCCCAGGAGGAGGACAGTGTGGGGGGCAGACCCCAGGGAGTGCAGGTGTGGGGGACCTGGCGGGCGAGGGAGGGGCAGAGAACAGAACCGCACACACTCCTGAACTGAGTGCGCAGCCTGGGGCAGCAGACCTCGGCCCAGTGTCCCCCGGGCGGGCTGGGTAGTCCCGGGGGGCAGGGCAGTCCCTGACCTGGCCAGTCAGAGCGGGCTCCCCCAGCCTGGCGCACAGGCCATCGAGCCCATGCCCCGCAGAGGGTCTCCGGGCCCCGGGCAATACTAGCGCTGGACTACGTGGGCCGATGGCCGCCCCCCCACCGTCCAACCGTGCCCTCCCGTTCCCTTGCTCCGCGGCTCCACGGCGGCCACACATGGCGGGGGCGGATTCCACACCTGTCTTGGGGAGACCTAACTCTTCACCACACTCGGCCACTCTGCTGTGACGTCACAGCGGCCACAAATGAGTGAGCCTCGTTCTAATGGGATTGCATGTTATTTCCACACGTCACAGAGGATCATTCTTCTTGATGTGTTCTACTGTTTAAAGATGTAAAAACCATTCTGCCGTCAGGCTGGGTCAGACCAGGGCACAGCGGGTGGGCCTTCGGGCTGCAGACCCACGAGGCGGACTTCAGGTCAGGTCCTTGCAGAGGCCCCCGCGGGGACTGCCCCTCACCTGTGCTGTCTTCTGCCCGCCCTAGCCCCCTGCGGACGCCGCTGAGGACCCTGGACCTGGCCAGCTGCTCCCTGAACCACGCAGACATGGCCTTCTTGGCCGACAGCACCCACGCCGGGCACCTGCAGGTGCTGGATCTCAGCGGCCACAGCCTGCTCAGCCTCTTCCCCTCCACCTTCTTGAGGCTGCTGAGCCGGGCGGCGCCGACGCTGAGGGTGCTCACCATGGAGGAGTGTGGCATCCAAGATGGCCACGTGCACATGCTGATCTTCGCCCTGAGCCCGTGCCACGAGCTCTCTGAGCTCCGCCTCCTGGGGAACCCGCTGTCGGCCCGGGCCCTGAGGCGCCTCTTCGTGGCCCTCTGCGAGCTGCCCAAGCTGCGGTGTGTTGAGTTCCCAGTGCCCAAGGACTGCTACCCCGAGGGCATGGCCTACCCCCAGGACGAGCTGGCCATGTCCAAATTCGACCAGCAGAAGTATGATGTGATTGCCGAGGACCTCCGTGCAGTGCTACTTCGGGCCGGCCGGGGTGACATCCAAGTCTGCACACCCCTCTTTGGAAGTTTTGACCCAGATATCCAAGAAACAAGCAATGAACTTGGAGCTTTCCTGCTGCGAGCTTTCAAAGCTGCTCTAGAAACCTTTTCCAGGGCACTGGAGCAAATGGAGTAGGCCCTTGAGCAGACCACGGCGGGCGGGCGTGCAGTTTGGCTGGGCAGGAGCCTGGACGTGCTGAGTCAGCAGGCGTGGGCCGCCGCTCCCCCGACCTCCGCCAGTTAAAGCTTCTCTCAGCAGAACTCATACACAGCATCAGCTAGGAAGCCCTGGCTCTCGGAAAGGTGGCCCGAGGCCTCGTCGGGAGCAGACAGCGGGACAGCACTGGGCCGCATGGGAGGGAGGCGGGGGAGCCCAGACGTCTGGCCGGGGCGGAGAGAAGGTGAGAACGTCACAGAACTCAGTACTCCCGGTGCCTCATCGGCAGTGCCGGCTTGGGTTTACATGTGCACAGACTGCCGCCTAGCCTGGAACATGGGACTTGTTAACGGCTTGAGCCCGAGGACCCAGCACGGCCTCCCGGAGGGTCTGCATCACTGCAGGAAAGCCCTACCGTTGGTACCCCGTCCCTACCCGTTTCCTACTTCCCTCCGGACCCTGACTCCAGAGGGCCCTGTGCTCAGGCGTGCGGCCGAGTCTAGGCATGTGAGGGCTTACTGACAATGTCTGGACTTGGTTTCTACCAAGATCTGGTTCCTGCCAAGAGCCCAGTGTTAGGGTGACCAGATGCTAATAAAACAGTAGTATGCCTTCTTCAGACGTGGCTTTAATTTCAATGCAGCTCGGAATTTTTTAAAGTACCTAAAAGTATGAAAGTAAAACATTTTTTCAAGATAGGGGCTACTGCTTGAGAGATCCAATCTTCTCACACTAGAGCCCCCTGTTCTTGATGGGGGTTGGACTCACTGTGTGAGCAGTCTCTGCCCTCTGTCCAGCTCTGGGGTCCCTCCCTCCCGCAGCCAATTCTCCGTCCAGGTAAGCCCATCCCACCCCCCACCAGGGTATGTCTACACCTTCCCTGCTCCCCCTCCCCAGGTTAGGCCCCTGCAGGTAATCCCCTGCCCTGCCCTGGACAGGTATGTCCCAGGCCCTTCTCCCCACAACCAAGCGAGGCTGCCTAAGGTTTAGGCCTGCCGAGTGACAGCTATCTCTGGATTCTACTTGCCCGGGAAGGCAATAATGTTCTTTCTGTGCCTTTCAGGAAAGGAAGATGCCCAAAAAGTGGCCAGGAGGGAGGAGGTAACTTCTACCTCTCCGTGCCCCTCGGATCTGCTTTCCAGGACAGTCCTTGGACTGCTCTGCCTGCCCTCGGCAGACCCCTGAACCCTATTTCGAGCACATGGAGTCTGCTACTGCAAGGAGCGCTGAAAAGAGAGTCGAGTGGGCAAAGGGCAAGATTTCGCAGTGATTCGGATCTAAGACTAAGGGGTGGAGCCTTTTCAAATATCCACGTCTGTGGCCCGCAGGCAAGCCCCCAGCATGTGCGGGGCTGAGCCGGGCAGCTGTGGTGGAGAAGGGCCCAGGGCTGCTGCAGGGGCTGGGCAGCAGTTGGGCATGGGCAGAAGTCTGCTGGTGGTGAATGTTCCCGAGGGCCCCCGCCCCTGGGGCGCCTGAGGAACAACCCCCCCATAAAAGTCAAAGAGGCTGGAGAGGCCTGTGTGCAGGGATTAGGAAGCCTGGGGAGCAGCCCCAGCAGATCTTAGCCCCCCGTGGCACCCTCGTGCCCATCACTTACTTGATCCTGTGGGCCTGCTGGGCCCCGCCCCCGGAAGAACCGTTTCCAGCCACGATGAGGTTTCGCGGCCTGGGATTCGGAGCCGCTGACTGTGCCCGCGTGATGTCAGCCCCAGGCATCTGCCAGGACCCAGGCGCATCCCCGGGCTTTCCATGCTCCCAACGCATGGGTCCAACCCAAAGGCAAACAGTAGGCACATGAAAACCCACCACGTAGGCAGAGGGG
>PITA01028743.1:0-18881 GCA_004023965.1 Spilogale gracilis | reverse complement strand
CTTCCCATATGTTCATCTGTTTTCTTTCTTAAATTCTACATATGAGTGAGATCATATGGCATTTGTCTTTCTCTGACTGACTTATTTCACTTAGCATAATACTCTCTAATTCCATCCACATTATTGCAAAGTGGCAAGATTTCATTTTTTGGATGGTTGAGTAATATTCCATTGGATATATACACCACATCTTCTTTATCCACTCAGCAGTTGATAGACACTTGGGCTCTTTCCATAGTTTGGCTATTGTTGACAATGCTGCTATAAACATCGGGGGGCATGTACCCCTTCATATCTGTATTTTTGTATCCTTTGGGTAAATACCTAGTAGTGCAATTGCTGGTTTGTAGGGTAGTTCTATTTTTAACTTTTTGAGGAACGTCTGTACTGTTCTCCAGAATGGTTGCACCAGTTTGCCTTCCCACCAACAGTGTAAGAGGGCTCCCCTTTCTCCACATTGAGGGTATCTCTTTATATCCAAAATAGATAGAAATGCCCAGTAGAGGGCTTTAGAAATCACCTCAGTCCTTCTTGGCCAAGGTCACAGTCTGTTGGGATAGACTCCTATCCCAGGAGTCATTTTGGGTCTTGGGGTGTTCTTCTGCCAAGGCTTACCTATGCCCAAATGGAGCACCATGCAGCTGGTAGACCTTTTGTCAACCTCACATGTTCCTAAGCTCAGCTGTGCTGTACACAAACACAAACCAGAATTTCTTTGTTGAAAATGACCTTCCGTTAGAGCCTGAACTGTGTCATCTGTAACCTTCATACCTGAGACTTTGCAATATGAGACACTGTGGGAGTGGGTAGAGGGAAGGAGACAGAAAGAACTCCACGGAAATACGGAAGAGGTACAACACACCTGGATACTCTAGGGAAAAACAGAATAAAAGCAGAAGTTGAAAGTGAAGCATTTACCAACAGGAAGTAATCCAAGTAAGATACCCCTCATGTAAGTGTACTAGAAAGCATGTTGCAAAGGCCAGGAATCTGCCTTCTGTTTCCTATGAACCCCTGCTCTTCATGTACTGTGCTAACTTCTCTTGTTGTCATTAGATTCTATTTATTTTATTATCATTGGCTCAACTTTCTAAGAGCAATAAGAAAGGGGGGGAAAGGAAAGCAAATTACTGAAGTGGGCTTGGAAATGGGAAAGGTTCTATCAAGATGACATTTGAAACGTTGGCCCAACTTTTCCTTTGAATTGCACGGTTAAGATCACAGAACAATGTGGGAAATGAGCCAGATTACACGGTACATTAAAATAAACTAGAGTTATTTCCTCAAACCCACAAAGTCGGCAATGCCACGGACCATTGCCTTTCCATGAGATGGAGAAATCCTTCCCATCTTTTGGAGAGGTTCTATTTTAGTCCTTGGAAAGCATATTTGGATTTCTTTATTTTCTTTGTATTTCTATCCCTTGTTAACATATTCCGTAGAGCATAAGGCCTAAACCTCCTCCCTTTGGCTGGTAATATTGTGAGAGCAATGCATTGTCTCAGGGTTTTCAATGTTCATCAGTGATTAGGTGTTTTCCTGTTGTAGAGGAGTTAAGCATATTCGAAAAGTTTCTTTGCAAGAATGTTGATTTTATTTTTCCTATGATGAAAAGCAGCCTCATAGTTTTGACCAGCCTTGGACAGTTAGGTTTCTTTATATTCTATTCATATTAGAAACACGAATCACTTTAATTTAATTTACTATCTCTTACTTAGGTTGGTTTTTGAGGTCCATAATAACAACAGAAAGCAAGCCAACTTGATATGAGACCCAACTACCAAAAATTAAATTTAAAATTAGAGTTTTCTTGCTTGCTTCTCTCTGGTAGGTTTTGGGAGGTCTCTTCCTACAGAATGTTTTTCAGTAGTCATTTTTAAGCTACTTTAAAATCATTCAGGCTAAGGTCATAACTGAACATGGACAAGACTTCTTGTTAGTTCAGTTGGTCCTAGGGTCAGCTTCATAGAGTTTCAGGAATTATTCATTCTTACAAACAAGGTTCATATCGTACCCACTTAAACTAAAGATGGCAGGAGACCAATACTCCATTGAGACCTGAAAAGTACGTGTTTTTTAAATTAATGAATAAATATTTTGTTTATTAAATAAAGACAAAAGAATATTAACTACACAGCATTTTATACTCTGGAAAACATAGCTTACACATTTAACTGTGAAGAAATAAAAAGGATTTTTTAAAAATAAGGTGGTGTATATTTTATCATATTATTGAAATTGAAAACTTTTACTTGCCGATTTTATGACTTAGAATGTAATATGTCTATTCTAGCTAAAGCTGAAATTTTTCTCTGCCTTCAAAGTTGTATTCATATCTTGTTTTAATTTTTTTTTAAGATTTTATTTATTTGGCAGAGAGAAACACAGCCAGAGAGGGAACACAAGCAGGGGGAGTGAGAGAGGGAGAAGCAGGCTTCCCGCTGAGCAGGGAGCCCAATGCAGGACTCAATCCAGGGTCTCCGGGATCATGACCTGAGCCGAAGGCAGTCGCTTAACCAACTGAGCCACCCAGGCGCCCCTTGTTTTCATTTCTTAAAACACTGATACAACTTGGACATTTCCCCAGTGTTCTGAAAAACAATTCTGCCCTCTGGGCTCACTGCTCTGCACTTGAAATTGTCCTTCCTTTTTCATGAAAGGTAACATGTATTTGTAGCTTTAAAGTTTTATCAGCCAGTTTCATGACTGTAGAATTTGAGAAATGCATCAGTGTTCTTTCCTTGTGTCCTCTTTCTATACCTCACAAGCCAAATTGGCAGTGTTTGTGATGATAGAACATTCTTAACCACATTGTGGGTCTCTTTCACTTGTCACCGAGATTTACTCCATTAGACAAGAGGTTCCTCTGCCAGTCTTCCCTGAATCTATTCCTGGCTTCCAGTGAGATGACCAAGGGGATCCCTGAGTCATATGCCTAATCACCCCAAAGAGCCTTCTGTGTAATTGAGTGTAATGATCCTTCTCTGGAACTAGCAAAAGATTGTCTATTTTTCCCAAATTACTAATGAAGAAACCAAAACTTGGAGATACTATTAATTTAATATTATTATAAATTATTTAATTTAATATATAATATATAAAAGTCAGTCCACCAGACGCATACTGTGGTCTTTGTTATTCCTCTAATGACAGAGCCTTACTCACCTCAAGGTCATTGCTGTTTCCATTGCTTAGAACACTCTTCCTCCACATACCCATTGAACTGAAGGATTTCCTGGGATGTGGGACTTTTAGCGCTAAAACTGGATAAGTCCAGGCAAAGTGGGCAAGTTGTTTAGTTTGCATATATGCTCTACAAAGACAGGAGTCTTGGTTGCTTATTGGGATTTCTGCATCCCCTAGAAGAGGCCTGTGGTAGATGCTCACCAGAATAAATAAATACTATGCAGAGTCCATGGGAGGCAGTTGGGACAACCATATGGGGTTTCCAGCATCCATTATCAGGTGTTGGAGGCACAAGTTGTACTGTATGGGGTCTGGTGGAGATGTGCTGGTTCAGCTCATGCATCAATTTGACTGGGCTAAGAAAATGCCCAGGTAGTGGCAAAACAGTATTTCTAGATATTTGTGCGAGGATGTTTCTGGAGAAGATAAGCATTTGAATCACAAACTGAAACACAGAAGAGTTGGTGGGGGAGAGGACAGAATAGAGAACATCTCCAGATCTGTGAGACCATATCATTCAGCTTCACACATACAAAATGTGATTCCCAGAAATGGGGGGAGGGGCAGATAAAATGGGGCAAACAAATGTGTGAAAAGAGGTCAAAACACTCCAGAATGATGAATGATGTGAATTCGCAGATCCTAAACTCAAAGTACAATAAATACAAAGAAATCCACATGGAAGTACAGCATAACTAAACTAAAAATAAAGGCAAATCTTAAAGGCAGACAGAGGAAAAAAATGCATCGCGTTCAGTAGACACAATACAAGTAGTTGGGTGATGTCACTGGAAACAATGGAGGCCAGAACACAATCAAGTGACATCTCCCAGGCACTGGAAGATAATTCCAAGCTTTAATCTTGACTGCTGAATGTGTGCTGTTGTCCACAGAAGCCCAATCTAGCCAACCTCATTGCTAGGTGATTAAAGCTAGAGTAAATCAAGAGATAGGATGAGCTTGCCGAAGTAGAAAGAGAAACCAAGGGCTTGAATAACACTCACAAATTTGGCAAGAGGGAAAGACCAATAAAGGAAATGGAGTGAGTAGAGGTACAACAGGATTGCTCATTTCCAAAAAAGAAAAAAGAAAAAAAAGTGTGTTAGTTGCAAGTTGGGCTGGGCAGCTCCCCAGAATGTTGTGCATCCTTAGCTCCAGTCATTCAGCCATTATAACCAACAATATGATGGCCATTGTTCCTCATATTTTTGAATGCCCCTGCAGGCACTCTGCTACTGGTTATGTGACAGGATTTCCCAACCTTGGCAATACCGACATTCTGGGCTGGAAGGCCCTCTGCCGCAGGGACCATCATGTGTACTGTAGGATGTTTAGTGGCATCCTTGGCCTCTTCTTGGTCAAGGTCAGGAACATCCCTCTCCCATTGTAATAACCAAAAATATCTCCAGGCCTTGCCAAACATTCCCTGGGGTCAAACATTGCCTCCCTATTGAGAAACACTTGGGTATAAGACAGCAAAAAAACCCCCTGAATCTTAAAAAAAAAAAAAAAGAAAAGAAAAAAGAATTGGAAATCAAGAGGTAAAAGAGAATGTTCGAGAAAAAAAAAAACACTTTTCATATAGCAGTGGACACTGAAGTCAGAGCATAGGGTAAAGAGAGAACAGGTTGAATCAACAAGGCAGTAGCAAAGGGGGACGTTGAGTTGGGAGACTGGACAATGGAAGAAATTGGGAAGATACCAAGATAGGCAGCAGGGTCCACAAGGTCTTACTTTTGTAGTGGAGAACACTGAAACCTGGAAGGCAGGGGCGAAGCTGATAGAAGAAGGGAACTCGAAGACATTACTGAAAGGATAGGGGACATCAGATCCAGCCACACTCAGGCTGTGTGAATGCCGCTGAGACATGATTAAGCTTGTCGGTAAATACTGTGATGTAAGTATTTTGGAAAGTGATGTTTTCGGGCACCTGGGTGGCTCAGGTGGTTAAGCATCTGCCTTCAGCTCAAGTCATAATCCCAGAGTCCTGGGATTGAGCCCCATATTGGGCTCTCTGCTCAGCAGGAAGCCTGCTCCTCCCTTCCTCTCCTACTACCCCTGCTTGTGTTCCTTCTCTCACTGTCTCTCTGTCAAATAAATAAATAAAATCTTAAAAGTGATGTTTCTTCTGAAAGTCATTCACCCTTTTGTCAACATAAGGCTTCTATCCCTCCTTCATGACAGAGACAAATGAAATCAGGGGGTTGAGCTCTTCACTTTGTTTCTAATCTACATTTAACCATGCCCTGCCCAGACTCTAGGATACCCTGCTTCCTCCAGTCCAACTGCAACTTGACAATCATTGATTTGCAACACGAAGGCAAAATCATTTCTCACTTATAGGCAAGAACTAATGAGATGAGGTAGAGGAGGAAGAGGGGGGGAGGAAGAGGAAGGGAAGGGGGGAAGAGAGGGAGGCGGGAGGAGCAGGAGAAGGAAGAGAAGAAGATGGCTAGGAAATGGAGAAAAAGAAGGGGGAGAGGATGGATGAGGAGCTGGTTAATACATTCATTCAGCTGAATCCTAGTGGTCTCAGCTTCTGCCCTTAGTAGTCAATGTGTAGGAACAACCCGACTCTCGACAGATAGTTAGAAATAGACAAAGATGAGAGTTACATCCAAATGGGGTTGGGAGAACTAAATTCCTACCTCATTTCCTATACTAAAATAAATTCTAGATGGATCCATATTAAACTTAAAAACTGAAATAATAACAGTGCTGGAAGAAGATGTGGGTGGACTTTTATAAAAATAATAGGAGCATATAGAACTTTTTTTACATTATTTTATTTTTTCAATGTTCCAAGATTCATTGGAACCATGCAATTTGTGCCGAGTGCTCCATGCAATTTGTGCCCTCAATATCACCACCAGGCTCACCCATTCCCCCCTCTCCTCCCTTCCAAGACCTTTGGATTGTTTCTGAGTCCAAACTCTCATGTTTCATCCCCCTCCCTGATTTACCCCACTTCCCATTCCTTTCCTTCTCCCACTGTCCTCCATGTTACTCCTTATGCTCCTCAAGTAAGTGAAACCATATGATAGTTGACTTTCTCTGCTTGGTTCATTTCTCTCAGCATAATCTCCTCCAATCTGGTCTATGTTGCTACAAAAATTAGGTATTCATCCTTTCTGATGGAGGCGTAATATTCCATTGTATATATGGACCATATCTTCTTTATCCATCCGTCTATTGAAGGGCACCTTGGCTCTTTCCACAATTTGGCAGTTGTGGCCATTGCTGCAATGAACACTGGGGTACATATGGCCCTTCTTTTCACTACATCTGTATCTTTGGGGTAAATGCCCAGTAGTGCAATTGCAGGGTCATATGGTAGCTCCGTTTCTAATTTTTTAAGGAATCTCCACACTGGTTTCCAAAGTGGCTGCACCAGCTTGCATTCCCACCAAACTTACAGCAGTCAGAATGGCCAAAATTAACAGGACAGGAAACAACAAGTTTTGGAGTGGCTGTGGAGAAAGGGGAACCCTCTTAGAAGAACTTTTAAAGCATATCACAAAACCCAAACCAATTCCATGATGGAAAAACATTGCTAAACATGACCATATCAAATTTTAAAGTTCTGCAAGGCAAAAATAACATCAAAATAAACAGGGGATAAATAAAAGACAAAACAGGGGAAATTGCTATGTACTATGGAAAAAGAGCCATTTTTGTGATAGTACATAGAATCCATAAGCAACTGAAAAAAATATATGGAAAAACAGAAAAAATGAGCAAAGGAAAATGATCAGGCAGTTCATAATAAAGGAGATACCTTTGGGCAATAAACCCTTCTAATTACAAAGAAGCAATTAAAGTAACGAGATGCCCCTTTCACCTCCCAAATAGACAAATGTTTAAAATATTGATGTTTGATAGCAGCAATTAAGTAGAAAAGGAGTTTCTTAGGTTCTTAGAAGGCTTGAAATTGGTGACATCTCTCTGCAGGATAATTTTGGAATATCTTTCAAAATTAAAAATGCACATCCCTTTCACCCAGCAAGTTCACCCCCAGGAGCTGATCCAGAAGACGTTCAGAGACGCTCTTCACCAAGAGCAATACTGTAGAATGCTCACTGCGTCCTGGTTTCTGAGAGCAAATGCTAGGAACAGCTCCACGTGGCCAGCAAGTATGGGCTAGTTAGATAAATGATGGGACTGTTTTCCTATGTGCTGGAATTACTGGCAAAAAAAAAATACTCTTGCTTTAAGAAGCAGGTTACTATTTTTATAGAAGAGAAGGTTCAAGTGCTCAGGTGAATCTGCATCTGGTGAGGCCAGAGGCTGCCGGCTGGGGTAGGCTGCAAGAAAGGAGGGCTTGGAAGCCCAGCCACTGGCAGATGGAGCCATGGGAACCAAAAAAGTGCATCACTGAGAGAAATGGTCTCTAAAGGGGATATGTGAACCAAAAGCAAAACCGAATCAATATTGATGCTGATTCCTCTCTTTGGAGCCAGGACTTGTATTAGAGAGCAAGGCGGTGCTTAGCAGAGGGGAGAGAAGGCAAATGGTGCAGTTAGCAGCTAACTGGGGTGGAAAATCAGAACAACTTAGAGAGCACTACCACGGTGTATATGCTCAGCTATTCTAATAAAGACTTTTATTTTTACAGAGTTCTTTTTTTATTTTTGGGGTTTTTTTTTTGAGAATTTATTTATTTATTTGAGAGAGACAGAGAGCATGAGCAGGGGAAGGGGCAGAAGGGGAAGCAGAGTCCCCGCTGAGCAGAAAGCCCAATGTGGGGCTCCATCCCAGGGCTCCAGGATTCTGCCCTGTGCAGAAGGCAGCCAATCAATTAACTGCGCCACCCAGGCACCCCTACAGAATTCTTTAAAGAACACCATGGAGTAGAAAAGCATGCTAGCATGGTTGTTAGTACATCTTCCATAATTGTAGGGGCTTAGGAAGTCAGAGCAAATCCATCTGGTTAATTATGCTAGTGCGAACCAGTTAACATGATTAAAGTCAAGTGTATGTCAGAACAATTAATCACTGGATTAATTTCTCTAATATGAGTAAGCTCAAGTGTCATAATTATCCTCAAATTATGGTTTGGAAAAAATTATTATTTCCATAAAGACATTACACAAGAATGAAGTTGGTGAACCAAAGGCAAATATTTGAAAAAAATATATAATATATATGTGTATATATATGTGTGTATATACATATATATATATATATGTGTATATATATATGTGTATATATATATATATATATAAATCTCCTTATGCTGAGTGAAATAAGCCAAGTAGAAAAAATCAAGTATCACATGGTTTCACTTACTTGCAGTGCATAAGGGGTAATATAGAGGACTGTAGGAGAAGGAAAGGAAATGAGAAGTAGGGTAATTTGGGGAGAGAAACGAAACATGAGAGACTTTGGACACAGAAACAAACTGAGGGACTTGGAGGGAGGGGGGTAGGGGGATGGGAGAGCCTGGTGGTGGGTACTGGGGACACCTAAAGCATGGAGCACTGGGTGTGGGGAATGGGGAATGAATCTTGGAACACTGAAAAAATAAAATAAATTTAAAGTAAAAAAAAAACACTTAGTTTTAGTTAGTTCTGGCTATTAGTTCCAAAATATTAGAAAAAAGGAATGTACATATTTAATCAACAAAATGTCACAGTTTTTATCATAATAGCATGTGCTTTTATCAATGTCTAAATTAGTAGTTTTCTTTCTCAAGATATAGCTGTGTATGTCATAATTTATGTTTGTACAATAAAGTCTAATGTTTCAGAGAAAAAAAATCTCAAAGTACACTGGGACACCTGGTGGCTCAGTCATTTAAGCATCTGCCTTCTACTCACGTCATGGTTCCAGGGTCCTGGGATCAAGTCCCTCATCAGGTTTCTTGCTGGGCAGGGAGCCTACTTCTTCCTCTGCCTGCTGCTTCCCCTTCTTGTTCTCTCTCTCTCTCTCTCTCTGACAAATAAATAAATAAAATTGTTAAATGAAGTACATTAAAAGGGGTGGTACACTTAAGAATCTATTCTTGTGTAAATTCTTTTAAAACTCAGTGCTATAGTTCCCTTAAGAGACAGATTGCAACACTTCATTCGGAGAGCATTGCACACCTATGTGCGCATCACTTGCATTTATTTTTATTTTTATTTTTTTAAAGATTTTATTTATTTGACAGAGAGAAACACAGCCAGAGAGGGGACACAAGCAGGGGGAGTGAGAGAGGGAGAAGCAGGCTTCCAGCCAAGCAGGGAGCCCGATGTGGGACTCGATCCCGGGTCTCCGGGATCATGACCTGAGCCGAAGGCAGTCGCTTAACCAACTGAGCCACCCAGGCGCCCCATCACTTGCATTTTAAATGAGAGCTACTTCTCTTGCCCAGATTCAGTTCAAGCTATTGATTCATACTTAGTTCGATAGTTCTTAGAAATTTGCTCTAAATATATTTTCTACCAATAAAAACATTTTCTCTTTTTTAAAAGCACAAATCAATAGATGCTTTCTTGGGTCCTATTATTGCTGTTTTTATAATGCACCTGATACATCTGTGGTCAGGAGTACATTATGGTCAGTACAGGAGAGACCTTTCATTTTGCAATTAAAGCAGTTCTCACTGTAATTGTTGTTTACATGCGTGTGTCCTCCTCCCTCCCCAACTCACACACCCACACACCCACATATATGTGGGCACACACACACACCATCTTCGTAAACCTTGAGCCTTACCCTAATAAGTGCTTAATAAATATTTGTTGAGTTAGTGATGAATTGCCCTTTGAGACATGTCTGTTGCCTACTCAATATCCATTCTTATCTCTGCTCTTCTTGTGAAGAAAACCTTGATTTGTTCAGGTGGTGATAGGTTTCTGTATCCTAAGGCTAGAGGATGAATTGTGATTGGTCTAAACCAGTGCTGGTAAGTTCATTCCCCTTGGCCAGTATTGCTCAAAGGGTGGCCATGTCATCTCGATGTAGATGAGTTTTCTAAGTACTGGCTTTCAGAAAACATTTTGCTTTCTCAATAAAAAAGGTCGGACTCAATTAGCAAACCTTGTGCCCATCCTTTTCTTCCTGACAAGAAAACATGAAATGCCCAGCGGTGTCTTACCTTCACCGGAACATGAGGACAAAATGCCAACAAATTAAAAATGGCGGGAACTCAGAAAGATAGAAAGGACTTATGCCCACATCACTGAGTAGCCACACTAGCTCTGAGAGAAAACTTGATTGTGCTGTTCAGTGTTCAGTAGTAGTAGGTGGACACTCCACTTACTTACCAAAAGCATTCCTTACAGACACCACCCTTAAATGTCTATCATTAAAAGACATAGAAGAACTTCGATATAGGGAAGCCATTTCTGGCTCTTCCTACTCTCTCATTTTAAGTATTCTATTAGTTGCTGACTTCATGGACTTTCCCTCTGTAATATGTCTTCCCCAAGCTTGCTTCTATATTAGTTTTCTACTACTGCATAAACTTAGTCTGAAACATTAATTCATTACCTCATAGTTCCTTTGGGTCAAGAGTCTAGGCACTGCTAAACTGAGTTTTCTGCTGAGTGTTTGACAAGGTTGAAATCAAGATGTCAGCTGGGCTGCCCACATAGTTCTGGCAAAATTTAGTTCATTGCGGTTGTAGGACTGATGTCCCCATTCTCTTGTTGGTCATAAGCCTGGGACTGCCTTTAGCTCCCAGAGGCCACCCATATCTCTTGCCCCCTTCATATTTAAGCCAGCAATGGACAACTTCTCTCACATCAAATCCCTATAATGTTTCAAATCTCTGACTTCCTGTCTCTCTAGACCAGGATTTAAAGGGTTCTTATGATTAGGTCACACCCAGCAGGACAACCTCCCTATCTTAATGTCAACTGATTTATAACCTTGAAGATGTCTGCAGGTCCCTTCACAGCAGTACCTGGATTAGCATTTGACTGGAAATTCTGATAAGGTGTGTGTCCATCAGGGGCTTGGAATTCTGCCCACCACACCTTCTGGAGGATGGAGACTGGGCCTTACACAGATTTTTCAAATCCCTATCTTTCCACCACAAGATCCTTGTATGTGTTCCCTCTGTCAGAAGTTCTGTTCAAGTGAGTTTATTTCAGAGTTTGCAGATTTATGTCCAGTGCTTCCTGAGTCACAGGTGTGTTTAATGGGCCACGTTTGCAGAGTATCAGCCAGTGATGGAGCCTCAATGCACCTGATTCAGCAAGTCCAGAATGAAGCCAGGAATCTGCGTTTCTCAACAGTACCATTGGAGAGCTAGGAGGTGGGTGGTCCGTAGACCACTGGAGAGAAACCATATGTGCCTTGAAGGGACAGGCCATCCTCTCCAGGGCTTCCAGGAGACACCGATGACACAAAATATATAAATCACCTGGCACCTAACGAGAATGTCGTGGATGTCAATCTATTTCACTACTGTGTAGCACAACACCTGTCATAGACTTTTAATATCAGGAAACCAACTGAGCGTTGCTGGAGGGGAGGCGGGTGGGAGAGGGTGTCTGGGTGATGGACACTGGGGAGGGTATGTGCTATGGTGAGTGCTGTGAATTGTGTAAGACTGATGATTCACGGACCTGTACCTCTGAAACAAATAATACATTATATGTTAATTAAAAAAAATACCTGTCATAGAGGATGCATTCAATACTTACCAGTTGAATGAGAACTTCAGGTGTGTCAGTTAGGAATACTTTCGACTGCATGGCACAGAAAGTTTGACTAATAGTGGTTGTTAAAAGCCAGGATTAGGATACCTGAGTGACGCAGTTGGTGAGGTGACTGCCTTTGTCTCAGGTCATGATCCTGGAGTCCCAGGATCGAGCCCCACATTGGGATCCCTGATCGCCAGGGAGTCTGCCTCTCTCTCTGACCCTTCCCACCTCATGTTCCATCTCTCTCATTCTCTCTCCAATAAGTAAATAAATAAAATCTTTAAAAAATTAAAAAGTAAAACATAAATAAAATCCAGGATTATTTTTTGCCCAAGTTGTTTGTAGGCACACCGCTGCTGACACAGGTTCAGCAGCTGAATATCAGGGCTGTGGGCTGGGATCTCTGTGGTTCTGTCTTTCCTAAGGGTTAAAAAACAAAACAAACAGTTCTATTGGAATATAATTTGTGTACCAGAAGGTTCACCCATTGCAAGCATACAATTCATTGCCTTATAATATATTCACAGAGTCCTGCACTCTAATTTTGGAACATTGGCATCATCCCCCAAAGAAATCCCATTAGTAGTCATTCCCCACGTCTGCTGTCCTCTCCAGTCCCAGCCAACCCCCGATCTACTGTCTGTCTCTATAGATTTACCTATTCTGGGCACCTCCTCACAGCTATTTTTCAAGGTGTTCTTAGCTTTATGCGTTTAGTACTGGGTGAGCCATTTGATACGTAAGAGCCAAACACTGATGTGTGTTTTTAGCAACATGATAATGCTTCCTCCTTTATCTGCAGAAGCTGATCTCTTTGCCAGTTGGAGGACCCATTAGTTGACCAGCTGCCATGGGAACTCTGCTGCTGTCATCGGGCACATTTTTCTTCCTTAGGATCATTTTTAGAGGGGCTACCTCCTCCTAAGCCACACAAGTCTTACTAAATAATTCCTGGGTAGTTGATCTGCTAATATAATATTTGTTTGCTAATTAAAGTTGGTACAATGAAGATTTCTTCTTTGTTTATATTTCTTTTTGTTTTTTTAAAAAGATTTTCTTGAGACGGGGAGAGAGAGCACACACATGCTCACACACACAAGCAGGGGGAGGAAGAAACAGTCTCTCCGATGAGCAGGGAGCCAGATGTGGGGTTCAATTTCAGGACCCTGGGATCATAACCTGAGCTGAAGGCAGTTGCCCAACCAACTGAGCCACCCAGGTGCCCCACTTTCATTATTTTTTTTTAAGACAAGTACATATGGTTCAATGCCTTTGCTAGTTTGTACTCAGTAACTACATATTTTCTTGTAAGTTAATATTTAGCAAAATTTTATCAGTCTGACTTCATAATTAAATTTACTGTTTAGAATAAAATGGCTTGTTATTTCAGTTTCACCCACACAAGGCCTATTGCTGGCCTCCTCTGAAGATCAGGATCAGGCTGTTTTTGTTCATCTCTTCCCTCAACCTGTGACCTCACTTGTCCCCTTCACGTCGCTCCCTGATTTCCTCCCACACGATTGCATTTCTACTTCTCTTTGTGCTGCGTCTTCTGTCTTTTGTGTGAAATATCCTTCCTGGATTTCTCTTTGTCAGCCTGACAGCCCTGCACAATGGACTAGTCCAGTCCTGCCTTCCTCACCCTGTACTAAAGGTTATTTACCATGCCAGTGCATAGTGTTGGCCATCCAGCGATTTCGTAGGGGGCTGCTGGGAAAAGGCATTAAATGGCACATCGCCCCACCCCCCGAACAGCAGCCTCGTGGAAAAGAAACGTGGTTTTGCCCTAAAGCACAGGATTGCTCGTCAATGGTTAGGCCACTCATGAATGGATAATGCCAGTTAATACTAGATTCAGGTTCTATTCTAGAGCAAGTGATTCAGCCTTCCCAAATCTCAGTGTTCTCGTCTGTCAGAGTAGAAGGAATTTCTCCAAACTTTTCAGTGGTTGTGATAACTAGAGATAATGTTTGTGAAGTGCCACCTTCCCCCATGGGTTCTCCTGGTTTGCGGGCCTTCAGACCAGAACGATACACCTGGTTTTCCTGGGACTCCAGTTGTAATCGAGAAGCCACCCCTGGAATTGCAGGGTGGGGTGGTGAGTCATGAGAAGTGGGTGATTCATAGCAAGGCGCCTGGAAGCCGCTGGCCAGACCTTACATCTGTTGTCTGCGGGACCTTCCATCACAGGCTGCTGGTGCGAGAGGTGCAAGCGGACTCCTGCTCCAGTGACGCCAGCTGCTCCCCGGAGGACGCTAGACCAGCCCCCTGACCGTGACTTTGGGAAATGTTCTTCTGGGCCTCCAGTTCTGTGACAAAGGGAGAGCTTAGAAGTATTCTTTTTTAAAAAAATCAGAGGAAAGACACGAATCGATAAGGTAAAATTGTGTTGACTGCAAGAACCAAAAAATTGTCCTCCTTCTTCCTTCCACACAGCAAAGGCCAGCAAAGGCCCGAGATTTGGGCTGTGAAGGTGCTCGCAGGGGCTGTGGGCACTCCCGCCCCAGGACTCTCCGGCTCTGGCCCTTTCTCCTAGAAGGCCACAAGACAGGGGTGATGTTCACCGTTCATAGGTCAGGGGTACTGGTGAGCATTCAGCTAAGCTATTCCCCTGAAACCAACCACCAAAGTAAAGGTTAACCAAAAAGTTCCAGAAAAGGAACTTGACTATTTGATCCAGACTCGGGAAAGGATTCCGCATCCAGTAAATCAAAGGACGCAACTTCCTGTCTCTTATGAATTAAAAACTCGGGTACATGGAAGCAGTCTGCCAATCAGCTGAAAGAATTTTCCAACATTCTTTCTAAGACTCAACAAACCTACAGATACCAGTGACCTCATTTTTACAAATGGTATTTACCATGGCTCATAAATTCAGTTCATGACCAGAATGTGGACTGATAAGTCTCTACAGGTATTTGTGAACCACGTAATATGCTGGTATTTTCCTGAGACTTAACACCAACAATAAAGCCACTGGAGAAGCTGTTAGTACTTGAGACTCTGGAACTCACAGGTAACATGCACAGTTCGGAAGTCAAAGTGTGTTCAGTTGTCGTGTTTACCTCCTGTCATGGTTCTTCTGCTCCTCCCGTCGGCCACCTGTGTCAGCATGAGGCAGCTTTGCAGTTTCCCAACAAAGCTTGGGATCTTACCTCTTGGAGCGAATTAGCTAAATGACGATGTGGGGGCAGCTGGGTCAATGATAATGCAGATAGGAAAAAATCGGGGGATCTGGAGAAAATTCTATGACCCTTCAGAAAAAAGTGGGCTATGGAATGATGGTTTCCATGGTTACAGAGGGTTATACCTCGGTCCAGAGAGTTAAGAAAATTGACCAAAAACTAAATGAAAGGCCTGGATTTGAAGGAAGGATATGCCAGATCACGCAGCCTCCCAGAATCACTGGCAATGGGAGAGGGAATTAGCAGTAAAGAACACTACCAGCAGTGAGAAAGCATGATGAGCAAAATTATAAATTAACACTCTGGTTAATTTCTCAGGGGAGATAAGTTTGTTATTTGAGCAAGACCATATTCGTATTAAAATGGCCAACTTGTAACATACCTTCAATGCAAGTTCCACAACTGTCCAGATGGATGAAATTCAATCAAGGAAATTCAAACATAGGATCGTTTACTGATTGTTACCAGCTATGCTTAAAGAAAGCGAGAAGATTCGGGACCCACATTTGTTACTAGATTTAATGGCAGAGCTGCTTGTCCTGTCTCCTCTACTGCGTTCCAGATTCCTTCAGGTAAGGGACGATGATTTCTTTTTGTAGCAACCACTGAGAGATGGTATTCCAGTGGATAGCATTGTCAGTGAGCAGCATTGATCTTCCTTGGTTTACATGCAGTGACTGCAAACCCAGATGCTTCAGGGACCAAGCTAGCAATGAAATGAGCAATGAGGGGAGGGTGCAAAATAATACAGAGCGAGAAGAACTGTAGAAAACCCCAGCATGGTGCCCCATCTAGAGTGAGCCGCAGATACTCAGCTCGGGTAAGTGTTGCCATAATGAATCTTGCTTGGCCCAGTGATGTGAGAATTTCCAAGTTTTAAAGAGAGGCTGAAAATGTCTATTGTCCACACAATCATCTGATTTTTTTAAAGGTCGACCATTAAGCCCATTTTTAAGATCACGGCCAGATTCTGAAGGCTCTCGATGTCACTTCCGGTGTGTGGATTAGCTCTGACTTCCGTCTGGAGACTGTGTTCAGGGAGCCTCTCTGCTAAGGCTGGGCCATAGCCCTGATTCTGAGAACCCGTCCTGGCAGGCCTGATGCTCAGGGCTTTCAGAGAGAGTGGGTGCAGGTCCTGCGTGCTCAGGCCCATTATAGAGTGGTCACTTGCCCATTGTAGATGTAGTTATAGATACTTGGGTTTAAAGGATCATTATTAAGCTGCCCTCAACAATAAAGAACCTCAAGAGCCTGCGGGATTCTGCGTCCTCCCCTCTATCTCCCTCACTGCCCACGATCCTTCTCTCCACAATATGACCTATTAAATCACTGAGTTGAAAACCCAAAAGCCCCGAGACCACATGTTCAAAACTTTTTTATTGTCCATCAGGCAAGTGGGACAGGGGAATGGTTAACTGTGTGAGAAAGATGAGCTTGTGATATCTGGTGGCTTGTGGTCATGTTTCCATGACTGTCACCTCTTGGTGTAGTTAAAATAATATCTTTTATGTAAGTGGTTTTTTTTTTTTTAAGATTTTATTTATTTGACATAGAGGGAAACACAGCCAGAGAGGGAACACAAGCAGAGGGAGTGAGAGAGGGAGAAGCAGGCTTCCCACCAAGTAGGGAACCCGGTGTGGGACTCGATCCCGGGTCTCCAGGATCATGACCTGAGCCGAAGGCAGTCGCTTAACCAACTGAGCCACCCAGGCGCCCCATGTAAGTGTTTTAAAGACCACTTCTGTCACTAGCCAGGTCTGACCGTTAGAGGGGACTTTTGCTTTTGTTATCTAAGATTTTATTTATTTATTCGACAGAGAGAAGGAGAGAGGGCATGAGCTGGGGGAGAGGCAGGCCCCACTGAGCAGGGAGCCCAATGCAGGGCTCAATCCCAGGACTCCGGGGTCATGACCTGAGCTGAAGGCAGATGATCAACCAACTTAGCCCCTCAGACGTCCCAGTTTAGAAGAGTCTTAAAAGAAAAACAAATCTTTTTAAGTTACAAGAGTAATTCATGGTTGTGAAAAACTGAAACAAATCCCAAGTGCAGAGAGTAAACTGACAACAGAACTTTCCTGTTTGCTCCTCTCCTGTACCAGGAGGTATACATTAGCAAGTGGGTGTTTTTATTCCAGACCTTTCTGTTCTTTTGCACGTGCACACACAAGCACATGCACACACACACACACACACACACGCACAGGTATGTATTTTGTATATTTTAATATATTAAAGGTAAATAGCAAAATGCCGTACATACTGTCCCATATTATTCAGCGGCCTGCTTTTTTTGTTAGAGACTGTGCTGGAGGTGAATATCTGTGAAGTTTTCCAACCAACTTTTACAAAGCTTGTAGATGATTCATGAATATGTGCATGAAGTAAAACTAAAAACACTTGCCTCGGCTTCGGAAGCTTATTTAGAAGCTTTAAATTTTGATAACCAAGTGGGATAGCTCTACCAAGATCTATGTAATAAACACAGTCTTAGAAAGTGTTATATTAGCTGAATTTGTACATTGAATCATATTATAAAAATGTCCAGGAAACTGGCTATTGGAAATGATTCAACAATGAGTGATATTCATAGGGAATGTTCTTTAGGAATAAAAATGACCATCCGTAATATATCACTTGTGAGGAGTCAATACATTTTTTTTTTGTCTTAAGTTGGAACACTCAGTACATGAGGTTGACCCCCCCCATGCAAGCCTGATTGGAACCGAAAGAAATTATTCACTTATTTTTATTCAGTGTTTTGATGTGTTTTACCAAAGCATAAGCCAAACGAAGAGAAGGACTGAAACCCACTTGGCGCGGGCTTCCTTCCTTTGGATTCTGTGGTTAGATAGAGCATGCTCAACTTTACACTGTTCCTCATAAAGGACTCAAAATCCATCAAAACTTATTAGGAAAAAGAAAAGTATTTTTTATGAGATGGTTTGATTCAACTGGAGTCAAACCAAGAAGTCCCAACTGAAATCAAACTCTTACGCAATATTCATGCTTACGAGAGCATGCGCACAGGACCATTCCACCCTGGCCCCCTGTTTGCAGGAACATCACCTGTAACTGTTTTCTTTTAAAGCAAGATTTTAAGCTGACATCTTTCCCAGCCCACAAGGGATTTTTTTCCCCCATAAGAGAATTTATGATTGATGATTTATTGAAAGTGTCCAAACAGAAATAAAATGGTTTTCATTAGTTACAAGAAGAGAGTAGCACTGTGAACAGCATAAGATGGGATCCGCTGAATGGGAGAGTCCATAGAACCCAGGGCTTTGGTCAACTTATCAACAAATGGTATGTCTCTAGTCTTCTGAGGCTATTAATCCTCAGGTACTTTACATAATGTACATACAAAGATACACATTAGCATTAAAAAAAAAAAAACTGCCAGCAATCATCCTACTACCAACTTGCAAATTCTGCAAGGGTGGTGAGCCAAAAGTTGGCTTGGATCTCAGAATGCATTACCCATATGAAGTGACTAGATTTCCAGCAATGCCCAAGAAGCAATTTGATTCATTATGAGGGGAAATATAATTAGTAGATTCACTGAATTCCAGAATCTCCTAGGAAGCCCAGAAGGTGCTGCAGTCTCCAAGATCCCAAGGTGCTGGGGCAGGGTGGGGGTTTGGGAAGGTAGGTTGGGGAGACCTGTGGTTTCCATGGCAGCAAGAGGTGGGTGGGGCCTTGGTGATGCCCTGCCAGGGACCGAAAGGAGAGAAACTGCTCAAGTCTGAGTCTGAGAGCCTCAGTTTCTGTATTGAGAAATACAGAATGTCTGTATTTCTGGATGTCTGACTTGGGCCTCTCCAGGCCACAAGGAATAGAAACGGGGACTCTTATCTCAAGGATTCCAGGATGGCAC
>PITA01028742.1:0-18891 GCA_004023965.1 Spilogale gracilis | reverse complement strand
CCACACACACCCCACACACCCACCACACACCACCCACCTCTTTCCCGGGACACCTTAAACATCATTAGGTTTTTTGTTTGCTCTGTAATTTCCTGTCACGTATTTTTTCCTGCTTGTTATTGCAGTGGTTTGCTTCAGACGCTACTGGTTTTTATCTCTAGAAAGCCTCTTCCTTGTCCAGCAGAGGTGCCCAGAGTGGCTGTACCACTTATCCTGAAAAATAGTGACAGGGTTTCCAGTGTCGTTTGGATTTGGCCCTCCCTCCATAAACGTGTGTCACTGTAAGTGGATCCAGCCTTCCGGAGACAGGCACCACGGGCCACGGGGTGGGCCCATCTGGGCTCTGCCGGCGCCCTTCCTCTCTGAGAGCCCACACATAGCAATGGATTGTTTCTTGATTCCTTATTTCAGAGTTGTTGGGCGTATGCTTGCCATTAAAGATACAGTAGCTAATTGTGGACCTGTAAAGGAGAGCTTAGAAGGAAAATCAGATATATAGAAGCTTTCGAATTGGTTTACATTTCTCCTTTGTGGGGCTTATTTTTTGTCTTTTTTTGTTTTTTTTTTTTAATTTCCTTTTCTGAGTAGCAACAAGATACGTTATTAATGGACCCGAATAGGACAAGTTATTTGTTATAGTAACTTTTGACCTGTTTAATAAGTAGGCAAGCTGGGTAGTGGATTTTTATTGTACGCCGCAGTGTACAGTTACGAAGTGTGGTACATAATAAAATAAAAGCAATAATGTTGATATTTCTGAGGGATCCATCAGAGCTGACCTGAAGCAGCATATTTCATCTGGTTTGTCTGGGTATGGATGTTTGAAAGTTATAGCTGAAATTACTAGAGACAATATCGTGTTTATGACTCCTGATTGTTCACCGTTGTAAGGAACCTCACCCTTTGTGGTTCCCAAAACTGTTTCTATGACAGTTCATTAGTGTTGGTGTCAAGAAACAAATGAAAAAGACGAAATACATTTAGTATTAGGCAATAAGACATTTTAAGCTAAATGTTAGTATTTAATGTGTAAGAGCGTAAAAAGCAAACGTGGAGCCATTCTGATGGGGAAGAGGAGAGTGCAGGTCATTTTTGTAGTCATAAGTAGATTTTTCTGTGTATGTAATGCTCAGCTCTCTGCTTCATAAAATCATTAATTTAACTTGAGATGGCTTTGTGTAGGAAGGCGGAAGAACAATCAAGGAGGAAGAGACTCTTTTCACTAGAGAAGGGCAGGGTGGGTTGTGCAGATCACCATCGGGAGAATGAGAGCTATTTAATACTGGAGAAGATTGCTGTTTGAATCTAAAAAATACATTTATCTGTATAAAGATAAATTACTACTTTGAAATATAATTTATGTGTTTGCTTGCTTCTCTTCCTTATCAGATTTTACATACCTTGAGGATAGAGGCCTGTGTCCTATTTATCTTTGTGTTTCCAGAACACAGGCTAGGATCTGGCCCATAGTGGATGCTCAGGAGGCGTTTGTTTAATTAATATATTAGTAGTGGAAATGCTTGAATTTTTTCCCTTGCAACAGCTCCTGAATAGTGTGAGGCCAGGGAAAGCAATTATGAAACATGGTTTCCTAACAGTGGATTTCTAAAGATATTCAGTACTGCCTTAAAAATGACTGCTGCCTAATTTTCCCTCATAAGAAGGAGATTCATGGGTCTTGGTCAGGTAGACCACTTTGACATTGCTTTTCATTTGTATGAAAACCTCATGCTTGTATTTTTGGTGAATTAAGGAATTACTAAAGTTTCACCCAGGATCATTCATAACTGAGCTTCTACAGAATTTTGGTAGCGGTGATGATGGTACTATTATTACTATTATTACTATTATTATTATTATTATTATTATTATTATTATTTAGCTTACCAAAATACAGAATCATTAATTTTCCACAAGTTCCTGAAATCCATACAGACACAATTTAACCATGAACAGTTTTGGACCACCATTTCTGCTGCTACCAAGGTAAATTTCAAGCCACATTTTCAGATGCATCAGCATTCACTGGTGTATTAATCCTGTAAGTTTTGTTTTGGATATTTTGTTGGGGATAGGAAAGCTATTAATTAGTGGTAGATAAGTTTTTAAACATTTCCTTCAGCTCAGTGCTTTCATTTTATATGACTGTGATGAGTCATTGGTGTTTCAGTTCATTGATGGGAAGACACAAAACTACTCATTTAAAAACACGGCAACTATAAAATAATATGTACATGTTTTGTGTGATTATGGATAGTGTTTAATTTTATGAATAAAAGTATTTAAAGAATCCATTGTGTACTTGTGAGTTGTCTCAAAGGTGACACTACAGATATATAGACACATGCACTTTTAAGTTTGTTGAAATGATTCACCTTTCAGTACACGCCTTCGGAGCAGTCATCAGAAGTAGTTTTTAAGTTGTCTTTTTCCCACCTATTGTGTCCACCACATTTCAGATGGCCCAGAATCAGGCACTGAGGAAACCTGATTGGACCTCCAGGAAGTGTTCTGATGTTAATCAGCCTCGTGTGCAAGACAGAAAAGCTACTAGTCCGAAATTGTACTCTAAACTAAGACAGACTGTCAGTCTTTAGGAATGGTGGGGAATGGCCTATTTATGTAATCAGATACTAACCCTGGGAGGGAGCTGTCAGGCACATTCTTGTTGTGTAAGCAGCAGGCAAACTGTGCTTTATCTGACAGACACTGTGTAAATCTGTCCATGCAAAAATCCAAATGTTTAGTTTGCTCCTAGTCACTGTAATAATCTGCTTATTTTCGTCTGCTGGAGCAATGACATCACTTAGCAGAATGTGCTGCAGACATAAGGCCCAGATAAGGCTGCGTTAGTGTCATTCATTCATTCCATGATTGGCAAGAAGATACATAGGAATTTACTAGAGGTTTGCTTTCAGCTAAAAGAATAGATAGCATTTTCTGTACTGGAATAACTCTTTAGCTTGCTTATTTTACATCTTAGGAAAATGGGTAGAATATATCATGTCTAATTATAGGTTCTAGGACTAAGGGGCCAACTATACCAATAACTATTGAATAGTTCTGTCCTGAAGGAATCTTCTTTGATTTGTTAAGATGCCTTTACTTGCATCTCTGTGTGTGTGTGTGTGTGTGTGTGTGTGTGTGTGTGTACACTCCATTGACTTTTATATGTGTTATATGCAACACCCTTTCGTTTTTCATTTAAAAAATACCTCCTATTACTTCATTATTTGCTTACGATGAATGGTAACATCTTCATTAATATAGACTTTTAAGAATATGTAAATTAAACCCTATTTTTGAAGAGAAATTAAGGTTTTTTCAATCCAAATATATGGGTTTAATGCCATTTTAACTCTGAGACGTTAAAGATGAATTCTGTTTTTGTGTATTTATTCAGTGAGAATAGAGTTCCTTCCCATGATTGAAAGAGCTCTGTTTTTATCAAGTATTAATTGTTAGTAATATTTTCTTTGATAATTCACTCCCTGCATAAGCAGTATAACTTTTTTAAAAAAATTCTTTTAAAATTCCTTTAAGGATTATTTACGTTGTTTAAATCTCCACCCAGATCTTCAATTTGGTTTTACCAAATTGATTTCTTTGCTAGTTATAAATAATGATTTGAAACGGTATGACTTCTTTTTTTTTTTTTAAGATTTTATTGATTTGTTTGACAGAGAGAGAGAGAGAGATCACAAATAGGCAGAGAGGCAGGCAGAGAAAGAGGGAGAAGCAGGCTCCCTGCTGAGCAGAGAGCCCAATGTGGGGCGCGATCCCAGGATCCTGAGATCATAACCTTAGCCGAAGGCAGAGGCCTAATCCCCTGAGCCACCCAGGCGCCTCCGAAACGGTATGACTTCTTTAAACAAAGAGGAAACCCTACACTGAACCACAGTATTTTATGATCCGTAACTGTACAGGATGCATCCTTGAACTCTCACCAGGAAAAGCTAGCTGCAAGCCAGATTGAGCTGAGGGCGGCATGTGCAGCTGTTGGGTCACCAGATGGAGACCACCTTGCCCTGGTCCAGGTAGCCAGATGTGTCCGAGAGGCCAAAGGTCTTTCTAAGAATGTTAACGACAGCGATAGAGGGGCCAGCAAACACGCGGCAGCTCCTGCGTCTGGCGCGCTGATATTGCCCGTGTGCAGCAAGTGCATGGTTGCACCTCTGCTCTGTGTTGTGTGAAGTTGAGGTCATCTCTGTCTTGATTGAGTACCGAAGTGTGAAGTGCACTTACATAGCACTTTATTTTAATTATTTACTACCTCAGCACATGCTAGGAACTTCACACGATTAGTCAAAGTTTAATTGGTTTTAGTTACTGTCAAAGTTAAATTGCCCAGATTTTCCGATCAACTACTTTGAAATGCTGTACCCTTCCGTTTGATCATTGAATTCTAAAATGTTACCTCTTTCCCTCTGTTGCCAGCTCTGTCTCCCTAGGTCCCAGGTCAGATCTACTTAAGCTTAGGTAAAAGTTAAAATTGAATCAGAGGGCTTGTTTACTTGATAGCCATTAAAATGTGCTGATATTTTCACCTTTGCTGTTCCCCAGAGGAAATCTTCCTAATGATCTTTCATGTGGGCCTTTATTCTCAGTACTGTTCTTCTGCCTCTCCCGCTTCTAAGTGACTTCTGTGTATGTTCCTTAGTGCTGACTTCATGTTATCTTTGAAGAAGAGTGGATCCCAGTAATCGATGTAAGTGTACTGGCTATGGAAGATGTTAGTGATGTTTGCAGATGCATGACAGACACCTCTGGACATTCCATGAGGCGGTTTCTAGAAATGAGGACGATGTCTCTTCTGTCCTTCAGCATCTCTTCTTGAGTGCCAAGCTCTTCGGCGAGTTTTATGAATCTCAACATGTAAATACAGTGGAATGCTCCATCTGTCTGTATCTACTGCTTACATAGAGAAGTCCCTATTTATTCACCCTTTGGTTTTATGTGTTCCTAGCCTAGTTCTCAGTTTTAGCAGAGAACTTTCCATTCCATTCCAGAACTTTCCACAGTATGGAGCACCTGTGACCTGCAAGGCATCAGAGCAGCTTGTTTCCGGCTGTGGGGTCCAGCAAGCATTCTCTGTTCTTGTTACTGTCTTACCTTCCCTTACCTGCACCTTCTGGGTTTGTATTATTACACAGCTATGCCTGGCAGCATAATTTATTAATTGTTCCGTTCTGCCATTTTGTTTTTTGGTCTTAGACAAAATAAGAACAGAGGTATTCAAGCTTGTGTCTCCTGGAAGTCAGAGCTTTTGGTAAAAGTGGAGAATTAACTACCTTTTGAACTGGGTGTAGACCCATGGATAAAGGGACCGAGCTTAAAATATGATGGAGATAGAATTTCTCACCAACTGTGATGGCTGGTTGCTAGCACCCCGGTATATTCGATGGAGTCTTCCTCAGAGCTGCCTTCCAGGCCTGGAAGGGGGTAGTTGCACAAGTTTGGAACTTTGGGTCCACTTCGTCTCTGGGACTGGACTGAGTGAATTAGTTGAAATTCGATCTGTAGGGTTTTATTGTTGAGACGTATTTTGGGGGGTATGTCATTCCAACTCTGCTGCACCTGACCTATGTAGAATTTCTGGAAGAACAATGAAGGTACCAGCATTGCGGCCGAGTTGGCGTCGTGAGGGCCCTCTGTTCCACTCCTGTGCCACGGTGTCCTTTAAGTGCCCTTGTGGTTTTCAGTGTGTTGTTGGTAATGTCACATTTATCAGAGTACTTTTGCCATATTTTGAGTCTTTGATAAAATTTGATTACATACAAATATTAAATTTTATCAATATTTTAATATATCACTTTTCTGCTCCCCACTCTGTATGAAAGATATCAAGAAGTTGAAAATGAGTTTAAATGTCCCTAAATTGTTTAGAATCTTTTAGGGAATGTACACATACAAAAGTAGAAAATAATGCCAAGACTGTGTACAGGAGGTGGCGTGGGGCGGACATGTGCGCGGCGGCTACGCTGGGTCTGACTCCTGCCATGTGGGACATGAAACTGGGACATGAAACAAGGAGGGGTCTGGTCTTGAGGGCTTCTAAAGTCTGGTGATGCATCTCTTCTAAGATTCTGATGTTGTTCTTACTCGATGCAAAGAGAAGATTCTTTAATTGGAGTGACCAGTGTCTCTGATTCGCTGTCCGCTGTATGGCATTCTCAGTGTTGGCTTATGTCTGCACTCTCTGAATAAGAATATAATGGGGTTTCGACTTCAAAGATTGAACGACCAAGAGAGATCTTTCTTTCTGAAGTTCTGATTTTACACTGCCTCAATAAATGTTTCCGCTCTTGTCTCCATGCCACTCTGATTGTGTCAGCTACCTAATATGGTAGAAGTATGACACAGAAAAGCCAACAGCAGATGAAAATTAGTGATGCCCATAGATTTCATTTAAGGGACACCTCTTAAAATTGTGCTTCTAAAAATCTGTTTATTCATATATATTTTTAAAAGTGGAATGTGTGCTTTTAAGTATTTTTAACACAGGAGCATGTAAAGTGCTGAGTGAAGTGTGTCTCTTTTCTATGGTTGACACCCTTCTTCTTCCTCCAGGCTTCTGCTGTCCCATCCTGCTTTCCTACAACCACTATTCACAGTTTGGTGTGAATCTCTTCCAGTTGTTTTCTGTTTATGTGTTCATTCATACACTGTGTATGTGTGTATTTTTAAATAAGTGATATATTAAAATAAACTTAATTCCATAATTTTTGTCCCTTTGCAGTGTTTAATGTGCCAAGCAACACGGGCCCTGAGAATACAGCAGAAAATAAAGCAGGCACGCATTCTGCTGTCATGAGCTTATGACATTTTGGTTTGGAGAGATACTCAGTAAACCAAATGAAAAATAAAATATATACCAGTTATAAAATAGTGATGATATAGTAAAATAAAAGAGGGGAGAGCCAAGGGGGGGCCTTGGAGAGAGGTGGCAGGTGAGGCAGGAAGGGCCGAGCCCCGTGAGTATTTCAGGCAGAGTGTCGCACCGGAAGAAGTGTGCAGGGCATGGCTAGTGTCGCAGGGGCCAGCGTGCTGGGAGTGAGGCAAAGGATGGGAAACTCATGGGAGCTCAGGCCGTAGGACGCTCTGGAGGGCTCTGCAAGGACTTTGATTTTTTTCTTCTGTGCAAGATGAGAGGGTTTTGAGCAGAGGCCTGGCATGGTCTGACCGAGATTTTCAAAGACCCACATCTGTGGTGTGCAGAGAGCAGGCTGGACGGTAGGAAGTGGGCGGGTAGAGCAGAGGCAGAGTGCCCTGAAGGGAAGGTGCTCACCGGAGCCCTGGTGGTAGCAGTCGAGTAGATGGAAGGGCACAGACTCTGACTGTATCGGGAAAGCTCAGCCCACAGGGTGTACTGGCAGGGTGAATGAGAGAAAGAGTAACGGATGATGCCCAGATTTTGGCCAGAACCACGAAGTCGTGTCATTAACCAAATGGGCAAAACCACTGTCAGAGCAGGTTCCGTTAGTAGATGTTGGGAGCCAGGTTTAGACACATTAGATAGGAGAAAGCTGTTGCCTCCTTCCCCCCAGTGGGTATGTCGAGTGGACAGCTGAGTACAGATGAGACCTCACGGAACACATCTGAGCTGCAGGTAGGAATTTGGAAGTTGTCAGAATAGAGGTCACCAAAGGAGTGAATGTGGGTCAGAAAGGAGACTTACAGACCAGACCCTACGTTATGCCTTTGGGAAGGTGAGGACGAAATAGCAAAGGTGAGTAGTGAAAATCCCGAGACTGTCCTGTTCTCAAGTCAAGGAGGGGACCCTCTACCAGCTGCTGATGCGTCCGTCGTCGGCCGCTGCACGCCTGCAGGTCAAGTCTCACTCTTGGGCTGGAGTCTGATACTTAGTGAAGGCTTGTTACGGGACAGCAGGATGTCCGAGGTCCTGGCTGCTGGGCATGCTGGATTCTCTTGCAGCATCCTTTCTGGGTGCTTTTGCACAAATGCTGCTGTCCTCTGGACTCTGCTGGAGCAGCTGGCCCTGCGCACGACTTGGTGACCCTCTCCTGCTTGGCCCGAGCTTCCCAGTTACTACCTTACGCAAGATAATTTCTTGGACTGTATTACCTCATTTCCATGTGTTTTATTCCAAAAAATCTTTAACGATAAGATAGTCATGGTATAAAGTGCTGAGCAGTTTTCCTTTCTTTGTATCATAAAGTCCAAACGAGCAAGCTCTTTGCCTTTCACTTCTGTTCCTTCCCAGCCTATAATTGAAAAGTCGTTTCTGTCACTAACCTCATTTTGGCACCTTCAGTTAATTCTGTATTTTAGCCTCCCTAACACTGTCCCTATGCCAAGTATAAATATATTTTATCACTTACATCTTTCCAGTTGTTTTTGCTTATGCACTTTAATTATATGAAAAAGAAATTTAGTCCGGTATTTTGAATGCTGGAAGGCATATAATAAATGATAATGGCAACCCACGTAGTCTTGAGATGTTGAAGATTTGAAAGATTAGCATTAGTGATCTATATATACAGTGTTTATAGATGTCTATCTGAACTTATCTTTTCAAAATAATTTAGGATATATGAGAAGTAGATGAAATTCACAAATCCATTTTGTGAAAAGAAGAATCCATAGCTGCACACAGCCAATTTCTTAAATAAATTATGCTCTTTGTGTTGAAAGGAAGCTAGCAGACTTGCTTTGCCCTGTTTGGAGACTTCTTTCCCATCTGTGTGTACCTGAGATGTGCACGCATCCCTTGGTTTGACTCACGCTTCACCGCAGGTGACTCGTGCCCATTGCGCGGTGGCTGTGTGTGGGAAATGGTGACGGGCCTTCTAGCATTCTGTTAACTGCTTGCTTGCCGTCACAGCACATGACTTCAAAACCCTTAAAAACTTGTTTTTTATGTTAATCTAATTTTAGCACTTTCCCTTGAACTTATTTAGAAAGGAACAAATCCAATCCCTTACAACATGATCTTTCTCTGTATTTGACTGTCAGCGTGTGATGGTCTAAAGCCAGCAGTGATCCGTGTCAGGCTCTGCAGTGTCCACGTTGAGTTCGTCGGCTGAACTCACATTGTGTGTTGGTGACGCTCCAGTGCACAAGTGCCCCAGGATATTTACTCCAGCGTGTGCTGTAACTGCTGCTCTTCGGACTGAGGTCTCAGAAAGGGTCAATTTTGAACTGAACTCTGAGATTGCCGGGCAATACATCTCAACCCTTCCAGCTAATCTTACCTTGAGCTCAAATGGTTCCCTAGATCATCCTGACACGCTAGAAGGCCGAGATGATGACAAAGGCCAAGACAATGAAATACCCAAGTTTGGAAAGGCTGCCGTTCCTAGCTCCAGCAAATCACACAGTCACCATCAGGTTGGACAGGCCTTTCTAAATCTGAAAAATATATTCAAATGTCTAGAAATTCTGTTTCTGTAATAGAAACATAAAGACCTACAGAATACATTTTAAGCATACAGTGTTGGCTAGTGTGTAAGATGCATGGGCTTGTGGAACATGTTCAGGTATTACAAGAAGAGTTTTTTTGGGGGGAATACTAGTACATATGTTAAAAGTAAATTTTTAACTTGTTTGGTAGAAAGGAATATTTTGTTCATTTCAGTTTAACCTGTTGTATATTTGAGTCCTGTATGAAGTCAGTTAGGATACATAATGAGAGTCTATTGTCCCTGAACTGGAAACAATGCCCATGTTCTGGGACTTAAGTTCAAGGCTGGTGGCAGTCTCTGGCTCTAACAGGCCAGAGCACTGTAGGTTCCTGTCTCCCATGTTAGAGGACTAACCCAGGCACTACTTAGGATCAGTCATGCTGTCTTCAGCTTATTAATTTTGTTGAGAGAACTATTATTCTTTTTAAAGTACCCTGATAGGCCTTTACTGGAGAATATTGCTGGTGTGGATTGCTGGCAAGGAATCCAAGTAGGAAACCATAGCTTTCTTTATCGTTGCTGTTTAAAACCATTGTGAAATGATAGGTAATTCTCTTGATTCACTATTTATAGAATACCAGTGATCTAACATACACTGTGATGCAGAATGAAGGCCGTCCTGTGCCCAGCACCCTTAGAAATACCGATGTGGGGACACAGCAGGAATAAGAGCTGCATGGCCCAACTGAGAGGCTCGGGCTGTTGAAGGCCAGACGCCAGACCCTCTTTCCCCAGCACCATGAGGATCTGGACCCGGATATTATTTCTGAGTCCGTGGCACACGAAGCACTGAGCAATATTGTTCTTATGAAACTATCAGCTTTATTAGCAGAGGGGGATTGGGATTTATTCTATAGAAATGTATGAGATTTTTCTATAATATGTGTCTGTCCTAGTAAAATTCTATACAATCATGTTAATGAAACATTTTCTTAGCATAATATAATAATACCATAGTATAAAGACCTCATTATGACTTTTATAAGTTCTGTATGAATGATAGTTTTTTGATGACTAGGACTGTGACAGGTTGTCTGAACTGGGACAGAAATTCTTGTTCATACTTGGCTTCCATTAATATATCAGTTGTGTTTAATTTTAATTTATTTGAGAGAGCATGAGTGAGCCAGAGGAGGGGCAAAGAGAGAGGGGAGAGAATCTCAAGCAGATCCTGCACTGAGCACAGAGCTCGACACGGGGCTTGCTCGCACAACCCTAAGATCATAACCTGAGCCAAAACCAGGGGTCAAACGTCAATCAGCTAAGCCACCCAGTGCCCCTAATTTTAATATATTAAGATTTCCAAAAAAAAAATTACTTTAGTTAATTTTGTAGTTAATTTTCTCCATTAGTGCTTTTCTCTCTTTTTTTTCCCCCTTTTTTTCTGTTTTTCTCCAAAAACAAAAAGCCTGTTTTTGACCTTACTGGTAAACTTTGTCTTGTTTATATTTGTTAACCAGTTCATTCTAATACAGTAAGTAACTGGTGAGATTATCATCTGAAAACTTAGTAACAGGTTTTTCCCTTGACATGTAAATGATCTAGTTTGAGTTTCTTAGCTCTTCAGTAGCATTTTCATAGCATCTGCAGGTATGGACCTTGAAGGACAGCTGTCTTTGTTAGTGCTAGTGTGCTCTTTGGAAGACTGCATTATTTGGCCAGATATGAAAGTGAGCTCACTGTAAATCTCGGATGAGGACATTGTTCTGGTAGGTTTTCTTTTTCCAGCTGTGCACAGATTTGTGGCTTGTGTGCAAGCATACTACCTCTGAGTAGTCCTGGGCCCTGGTGAAGGGTAAAGGCACATTTACGCCCTTGGAAATTACAACCAAATAATTGTGGAAAGCAAGCCCTGAAGAGACCTAGGAAGGGGAAAGAGAAAAACAATAGGTTGGTGGTTCCTTTTGTCCTCGCAAAGCCTAATCCCTCTCTCAGGTTGTTGGGGCATCTTCATCTGACTCTGCCTCAGTTCTGCAACTTGATTTCTCCCTTCTCTGCAGCTTGCTCCCTGCCATTTGTGGGGGCTCACATGATTGGCTCCCACTCACATCACCTGGCCACCTGGTTTGTGCGTGCTGACATTACTGCTCTGTTCTCTCAGGCCCGCCTCAAGCCCCACCTCCTCCAGGAAGCCTTCCTTGCTATTTCAGTCAGTAGCCACCAAGGTTTTCTCTAAGCATCTTAAAAGAGGCTCCTTAAAAAGCCCAATGGAATGTGGTGCTTTTGTAGTCTAATTATTTCCCCGATATGATACTAGTGTTGACCATTGAATCATAGGCTCCTTTTGCGGAGGCAGGTATGTCTTTTGTTTCTTTATAGGTTTGAACGTAGCATGGGTCAGTGCTAGACACACACTGACTTCTAATACATACTTTTTTTTTTTTTTTTTTAGAAATTGATCAGTTGCGGTGGAGGGACTGAATGATTATAATGTGAAGATTGTGAGGACTGTATTGTAAATGCCCAAAGACTTAACAATAGTCAGGGCATTTGTGATGAAGCTGTAAATGGAATTTGAAATTCGTTTTGTCAATTTATCTCAAAATATTTATATTAGTAAGAGCACTGACTTAAAAGAAATTTTCTATATATGATCTTTAAACAGTAATATTAGTCCTTTATTTGTAACTGCTATTTTAACCTTCCTTACATAAATCCAGTGTTTTCTTCCCTAACCTGAAGCAATAAAATTTCATTTAGTTCAGAGTAGAGGATTGTGGCAATTTAATATATGTCTTGTTCTTCAGGACTTGACTTCTGTGGTTGGTTAAAATTGTTTCAACTTCCCAAGCCCTCCAGCTCTGTGAAACCCTTGAAAGGGGGTAGTTTGAAAAGGAGGGAGTAGCCTGGGAAGGGAATGGGTCTCATATGCAGTATAATTCCTTCCACCTGTTCTTCTCATGTTGGTGTTTTAGAGCCACACAGGAAACATAAACTATTTCAGAACTGACACAACTTCTCAGACCTGGAGAAAAAGACTTAGTGGAGCTTTGTTTTCAGCAGAACTCGGTTCAGGTTCTTTTGCTCTATAGCTCAGGATGTTTGGGGGACTTTGGTGGGGGGAGGGTTCTGACCTCTATCATCTAAGCCAGGGATTGACTCACTAGGACCTGCAGGCCAGATCAGGCCCACTAGTGTTTTTGTAAATAAAGTTTTATTGGAACACAGTCACATTCCTTTGTTTATGTACTGCCTGTGGCTGCTTCTGTCCTGCAAGGCAGAGGTGAGTAGTTGCATCCAACCTGATGCTCCGTCACAGAGAAGATATTTGTTATTCCATACACAGAGCCTTTCCAAGCCCCTGATCGAAGACACTGTTGCGCTGCTGAGCGCTGGATACAGCACATGCAGGGGAATGGGAAAAACTCCAGCCAGACTTCATGGGGTGGTTTTGGGCAGACTGAAGTTTATGGTCTCTCTGACAAAGAAAAATGTCATGGGAATGAGATTTTGAAGGATGAATTCAAATCTTTGAGGGCATAGCCCTTATAATCCTTGAATGTTTTTCTTTAGAATGAGTCATTCTCTTGGTTCTTATAGACTAAAGCAACCTGGGATTAATATTCTGCTTAATGCTCCTCCCAGAAGTAATTTTGACACAAAGCTTTTTCAACCTTTGGATTGGATTGAAAGAGCCAGAAAAGGTATTTCACAGCTTTTAGGATCTGAATGATATGTTAAGAGGTTTTAAAATGACAGGCTTTGGCGTGAGTGAGGTTAAATTTCTTTTCCAACAAGTTAACAAGGATCTAGCCTGTTAATTAGGCTAATTATCACCTGTTCAGGGCAAAAATGCACCCAAGACTCTTGGCTTGAGTAGCAGGCTCCCTTGCCTGGTGTAGCCCTGGGGCAGTGGGGGGCGGTGGTAGGAAGCAACTTTCATCTGTAACCACACGTGAGCCCGAAGAGTTGAATTTAGTAAATGAAACCTTTCTAATCTTAGCTCTTTGTGGCTTCTTGATATAAATCATGCTCATGTTTTATATGTAATCAGAAACAGGCCACTCTCCCAGTCTAGCCTAATTCAAGTGCTAGTATTATCATGGAATATTTTTGGTTTCACATTATAGCTTTATTCACTGAGTCAAGAGTTTTTATTTGGACTTTGTACACATATACACGCACACAAGTATTTGAAAGGAGATGCTCAAAGGGACCCTGAGTGTCCTCATACTTACTACTGAGCTGTTGCTCTATCTTTGGGATTACTCAATTCAGAGAAAATACTGATTTATTTCTGTGCAGTCTAAAATTGGGCATTTCATTTAAACATGTATATAGTACTTTGAAACTTCATAGATGAACAAGATTACTGTGGAATAAACACTGGGGGCATTTAATGTGAATTTAGTGACTCTTGCACGTGAATCCGCCCGAAAGTAGTATTGTGTAATTTTACTCCGATTTTCCCGGGCCAGAAGCAGTAAGGCATCTCACGGTTCCAGGGCTATGGATCCTGCCCCTGTTAACATGGCAGAATGTCCTGAACTTTGTCATTTTGCTCTGTTACCCTTGGGATACTTTCTCAGCAAAAGGCGCTCGCATGAATTAAGTGAGCATTGTAGTTGCTCATCGGTGGTTGTCTTTAGATGCCTTTCGTGTGCTTCTTTGTTCAAGAAAGTGATTGTTTGCTCTTACGTGTGTTTGCGGCTTCAGCAGAATTCCCGTGGTGACTCTGCTGTGCCAAGAGGCCATCATTCTCTATTTTCATTTCATCTCTTAGCGTATTATCATATCATTATGAAATCAAAATCATTTTAGAAAGAGGCTTTCATTCCCAAGAAACTGCCTAGGCATCGGTAGTGTTTGAGTAGCTTAGGAATTGTGGGAACATACTCATTAGTGTGTTGGGTGGTTTGGGGAGGAAAGCTGCACACCTGGCCTTGAGGTCACAGTTCCGTGCACTATGTTTCCCAGTAAAGACCAGCACTACCTTCCTACACACCTGTGTGTTCACAGCCTTAGCGGGGCTCGACGGGAACAGCTTTGAATCAGTCCACACCTTTGTGTCACAGCTTTGAAAGATAATAACTGCATGATTAGTTAACATTTTGACAAAATTTAGCTTACTCTTGTATTGCAATTGTATCTATAGCACATCAGACCGTGCTCAGTGCCGTGCAGTTTTTGCAGACGGGAATTTTTGTGGTATATTCACTTGACAAGAACTGGTCCAAGGAGTCATGTAGAGAAGGTAAATAAGACAGTTTGATTGCTTAATTAAAATACTCATTTTCAACTTGTAGAAAATTTCAAGAACAGTGAAAGCATTTGGGAAGATGTTAACATACAGCCTTTGGATTGTATGTTGACTTTGGATTCCTTCTCTTTTAAAAACAACAAAATAGGGATGCCTGGGTGGTTCAGTCATTAAGCATCTGCCTTCGGCTCAGGTCATGATCCCGGATTCCTGGGATCGAGCCCCACATCGGGTTTCCTGCTCGGCGGGAAGCCTGCTTTTCCCTCTCTCTCTCCCCCTGCTTGTGTTCTCTCTCTAGCTGTGTTTCTCTCTCTCAAATAAATAAAATCTTAATAAATAAAATCTTTATAAATAAATAAATAAACAAACAGCAAAATGGTAACACTAGAGTGAATGCTATCCCCACAAGCATGCCTTGCCTCCTCTTCTCAGAGACTTGGTGTCGTGCATGCTTTTGCATATGGACTTCATACATTTGTGTTTAATGCCTGTCCTTTTATGAAAAATGTTACATTGATGGTACAATTGTGTACCCAACTTGTGTTAATATAGTGACTTCTTTCAGATTGCTGCTAAGTGAAGCCTTAGTTGATACATTTTTACTACATTATGATATGCTGTTTTGTGATTAAACTTTATTCCCAGCTGATTGATATTTAAGTTTGTTTATATTTGAATGGAGGTAATTGTTTTTACATGCCTGTGCTTGTGCCGGACTTTCCCCGTTGCATATACCTAGACTGAGCCTTCTAGAAGAGAGGCAGGGACGTCTGCAGCTTTAAAAAGCATTGCTAATGCAATTTTATCCTAAATTATCCTGAATACAAGAGAGTGGAAAAGAACATGAAAATATACTAGTGACACTTTTTACTGTATTTAAAAAATTATAAAGTAGTAAAGCACCAAAGCATCAGGATATCCTCATCTTTGTATGCAAGTGCGATGTGTACAGATTTTTTATTAAGTTGCCAATAAATTGAGTCAGTATTCCACCTAATAGGGTTTAGAATATTTGAAATACCATTTAAAAATATACTTTAAAGATGATGAGTATAGAATCTCCTGTTAGGGCGCTTACTTTCCATAGTAATATGGAAAGATAAAGTTAAGGGCACAACTCAAAACAGAAGTTATGTATTTTTGACAGAACATAACATGTCTGCCCTTTAGGCATTCAAAAACAGACTGTTGTAACGGAGTTTCTGTAAGGCTGAAGCACCTGTTAAGATAATTGATATTAATCGTATAATTCAGCTCCCTACCAGTTTTTGAGTTTTACTTTGTACATAATGCCTACTGACACCCCGGTGAGAATTTATAGTTTTGTTATGTATTTAACAATGTGAATATTTAATATACTCACTTCAAAATTTTAAGTCTAGAGATGTGGGTTTTATTTAGTCTTGGCTGTGTTATTACAAATAGTGTCATGAGTGATTCAGAGAAGACAAGTCTCCACCAGATTTAGCAGGGAAACCAAACAAGGGCCCAGAGCCGGTCCACATGTGGGAGGGGATGCTAAGGAGAAGACAGCACAAAGGACGATAAGTACGGCAAACTACTGGGAACGTATTGGAAAATGCTTACAGTTTAATTGGGGAAGCGTTATAAATTTACACTAAATGATGAACTCTTTTTTTTTAAATTTTTTTAAAGATTTTAATTTATTTATTTGACAGAGAGAAACATAGCTAAAGAGGGAGCACAAGCAGGGGGAGTGAGAGAGGGAGAAGCAGGCTTCCTTCAGAGCAGGGAGCCCGATGCTCCGGCTCGATCCTGAGACTCCGGGATCATGACCTGAGCTGAAGACAGAGGCTTAACCACTGAGCCACCCAGGCTCGCCTAAGGGATGAACTCTTAACCTACTTTCATATCTCAGTTACCAAGGGCTTCATTCTAGAGAGTCAGACACCTCAATCCCTAGAAATCAGGAACTTTGTAATGACATCTCTTGGTAGGAACTGGCACAGGTGTTACGTGTTAATATGTGATGTTTAAAATCCTTTCCCTCAAAATGTATATAAACCATTGCTACGTTGTCCTCTAATTCCACAGTTTCGAGGAGTCTGCTATCAATTTGATTTCTTTTGTTTGTGACTCTCCCTTCCTTCCCCCCAAAACCTTTTGATTACTTTATATCTGGTAGAAACATTCTAGGGAAGCCTGAGGAGAGAGCAGGTAACAAAATGCTGTTTCTTATTACAGGAATTAGAGTACTTTTTGGAATTTCGAAGTTTCTAGTAAATATTATAAAGTAGCCAGATTAGGTGAGACCTGGAAGTGGTGTTGAGGCCCATCTGTTCTACCCCCAGAGATGGCTTTCTGCACTGCACGGTTGTTACTCCTCTGCTACGGCTTGTCATATTATATCACTTTTTATAAAAATTTAATTTATAAGTGTTTAAGATTTTAAAAATTAAGAACTTTAGAATACCAAAGAAAGTTGCTGAAACAAATATGGGAAACACAGATATGATTCATACATCTGGGTGGTAGGTATGCAGTTTTGTCGTTCTCTGTGTGTTTGAAACACACTTAGTAAAATACGCAGAGATGCTCAGGAAGGTGAGGGGACCAAACAGCATGAAAGTCAAGAGCTCCTGGTGGCCGGCGTGTCCCGTCTGGGTATAACACCCCGATCTCACATTCTCACTCGGAGTCTGGGGAGATTGAGTCAAGAATGAAAGTCTTAGTTCACCCAGTTGGTCCAAAATTATTTATGGACCATGACTGTGTACCATGCACTTATATGGGCCTTGAGGATACAAGGTAAACCAAGCTTCCTATTGTGTGCTTGACTCGTTTGACCCTCTTAGGTTATAACCTTTACAGGATTGTCTCATACCCCTCTTTCTGCGTCCTTCAACTGACCTACTAGAAAACTATCTTCATGATAGAAGAGGAGACTACCAAGTTTTTACCAAATCGACCTCATTGTAATAGATCATAAATCCAATTAAGAAGTTTCTCATGGAAGACCACTGTGTGGGGATAGAAAAAAGCATCAAGAATACCATTTGATCTGAGCTAATGTAGGTCACAGGGTGTTACCCTTTTCCTAGGAAACTGGATGGCCCACTAAGCGGGAGCAGGGGGGTGGTAGGGGATCAGAGTCCTTGTTGGGGGGGTGGTGTTTCCAGTGCTGGGATAAGCACTTCCCTGGCCATTTCTCACCAAGTCATCCCTGCCACCTCTCAGTGTCCACTTGTCCCTGTCTTTTAACATATAAATTAAATACCACTCCTGGGAACCCTTCTTTCATCTGCTCCACCCAGTTAGTTGCTGCTTCTTTTAAATTTAGAATGGCATTTTACCTTTTTTTTTTTTTTTTTTAAATATGACATTGAGGTTATTTTTGTGAATGATTTTTCACTCTTAGTAGTCTGTGATTTTCTGTAGAGCCAGATCTGACTCTTTTTCCTCTTCATCTCCCTTGTCTTAAAACAGTGTTTTGGTGATATAGTAAACGGAATCGATTCTCTGATTTCCCTTTCTATATTTTCATTGTTAGTGTATAAGAATGCAACTGATTTCTGTGTATTGATTTTGTATCCTGCCACATTATCAAATTGTTGTATGAGTTCTAGTAGTTAGGGGGTAGACTCTTTTGGGTTTTCCATATAGAGTATCATGTCACCTGCAAAGAGAGAGACCTAACCAAAGAAGTCAAGGATCTGTACTCGAGGAACTACAGAACACTCATGAAGAAATTGAAGAAGACACAAAAAGATGGAAGAGCATCCCATGCTCGTGGATCAGAAGAATAAACATTGTCAAAATGTCTATACTGCCCAGAGAAATCTATATTTTCAATGCCATTCTGATCAAAATTCCACCAACATTTTTTAAAGCATTGGAACAAACAATCCTAAAATTTATATGGAACCAAAAAAGACCCCGAATCGCTAAGGAATTGCTGAAGAAGAAAAACAAAGCCGGGGGCATCTCATTACCTGACTTCAGGCTTTATTACAAAGCTGTGATTACCAAGACAGCATGGTACTGGCACAAAAACAGACAAATAGACCAAAGGAACAGAGTAGAGAGCCTAGATATGGACCCACAAGTCTATGGTCAAATCATCTTTGACAAAGCAGGAAAAAATATCCAGTGGAAAAAGGACAGTCTCTTCAATAAATGGTGCTGGGAAAATTGGACAGCTACATATAGAAGAATGAAACTAGACCATTCTCTTACACCACACACAAAGGCAAACTCGAAATGGATGAACGACCTCAACGTGAGGCAGGAATCCATCAAAATCCT
>PITA01028741.1:0-18891 GCA_004023965.1 Spilogale gracilis | reverse complement strand
CACCACTACTATTCAACATAGTGTTAGAAGTCCTAGCAACAGCAATCAGACAACAGAAAGAAATAAAAGGTATCCAGCTTGGCAAAGAGGAAGTCAAACTCTCTCTCTTTGCAGATGACATGATACTATATGTGGAAAACCCAAAAGACTCTACCCCCAAACTACTAGATCTCATACAACAATTTGGTAATGTGGCAGGGTACAAAATCAATGCGCGGAAATCAGTTGCATTCTTATACACTAACAACGAAAAAATAGAAAGGGAAATCAGAGAATCGATTCCATTTACTATAGCACCAAAAACTATAAGATACTTAGGAATAAACCTAACCAGAGAAGTCAAGGATCTGTACTCAAGGAACTACAGAACGCTCATGAAAGAAATTGAAGAAGACACAAAAAGATGGAAGAGCATTCCATGCTCATGGATCAAAAGAATAAACATTGTCAAAATGTCTATACTGCCCAGAGCAATCTATACTTTCAATGCCATTCCGATCAAAATCAAAACGTTACAACAAAGAATCCTAAAATTTATATGGAACCAAAAAAGACCCCGAATCGCTAAAGAATTGCTGAAGAAGAAAAGCAAAGCTGGGGGCATCTCATTACCTGACAAAGCAGGAAAAAATATCCAGTGGAGAAAGGACAGTCTTTTCAATAAATGGTGCTGGGAAAATTGGACAGCTACATATAGAAGAATGAAACTAGACCATTTTCTTACACCACACCCAAAGGCAAACTCGAAATGGATGAAAGACCTCAACGTGAGGCAGGAATCCATCAAAATCCTGGAAGAGAACATAGGCAGTAACCTCTTTGACATCAGCAACAGCAACTTCTTTCAAGACATGTCTCCAAAGGCAAAGGAGATAAAAGTGAAAATGAACTTCTGGGACTTCATCAAAATAAAAATCTTCTGTACAGCAAAGGAAACAATCAACAAAACAAAGAGGCAACCCACAGAATGGGAGAAGATATTTGCAAATGACACTACAGACAAAGGGCTGGTATCCAAGATCTATAAAGAACTACTCAAACTAAACACCCAAAAAGAAGATGAACACATCAAAAAATGGGCAAGAGACATGAAGAGGCACTTCTCCGTAGAAGATATACAAACGGCTAACAGACATATGAAAAAATGTTCAGCATCACTAGCTATCAGGGAAATTCAAATCAAAACCACACTGAGATACCACCTTATACCAGTCAGAATGGCCAAAAGTTAACAAGACAGGAAACAACAAGTGTTGGAGAGGCTGCGGAGAAAGGGGAACCCTCTTACACTGTTGGTGGGAATATAAACTGGTGCAGCCGCTTTGGAAAACAGTGTGGAGATTCCTTAAAAAACTAAAGATAGAGCTACCCTATGACCCTGCAATTGCACTACTGGGCATTTACCCCAACGATACAGATGTAGTGAAAAGAAGGGCCAGATGTAGTGAAAAGAACACCCTAATGTTCATCGCAGCAATGGCCACAATTGCCAAACTGTGGAAATAGCCAAGGTGCCCATCAACAGACGAATGGATAAAGAAGATGTGGTACATATATACAATGGAATACTATGCCTCCATCAGAAAGGATGAATATCCAACTTTTGTAGCAACATGGACTGGACTGGAAGAGATTATGCTGAGTGAAATAAGCCAAGAAGAGAAAGTTAAGTATCGCATGGTTTCACTTACTTGCGGTGCATGAGGAGTAAACTGGAGGACAGTGGGAGAAGGAACGTAAATGGGAACTAGGATAATCTAGGGAGGGAAACAAAACAACAGAGACTTTGGACAAAGAAACAAACTGAGGGACTTGGAGGGAGGGGAGTGGAGGGATGGGAGAGCCTGGTGGTGGGTACTGGGGACACCTAAAGCGTGGAGCACTGGGTGTGGGGAATGGGGAATGAATCTTGGAACACTGGAAAAAAAAATTTACTAACAATAAAAAAAAAGAAAAAAGAAAAACAAAATTTTGTTTTTTAAATTTTTGCATCCCAAATTAAGCTATCAAAAACTAATCTACACTCCATAAGGTAAAAGAAGGTAGAAATGAAAATGTCATTGATGGTGTGGGCATTTCTATAACTTAATTTTTAAAGGCTTGGGTCTCATAGCCTGTTAGTTTTAGATAAATTATAATAATTTGATACAAAATCTTGTATTTATGTGGTTACATTCTAGATGGAAAATCAGATCCATGCTTAGTGAGAGTTTTCAATTGCATCTAAGTCCTTAGAACCATGTAGAGGTAATATATGACTCTATTTGACTCAACTTCGATTAAGTTTGAGATACTGAATGACATGCCTCCTGATCTCTCTTGAATTCTCATAAAGAATGCCCCGGGGTTTGGTCATAGATAAGAAGAACCAGAGGTTTCCTCCCTTCCCTTAAGAGCAACTTTAGGGCACCTGGGTGGCTCAGTGGGTTAAAGCCTCTGCCTTCAGCTCAGGTCATGATCCCAGGGTCCTGGGATCAAGGCCTGCATCGGAGCCTGCTTCCTCCTCTCTCTCTGCCTGCCTCTCTGCCTACCTGTGATCTATCTGTCAAATAAATAAATAAAATCTTTAAAAAAAAAGACTAGTTTCTTTAAAAAAAAAAAACTTAGAAAAAAAACCCTGAGGGAAATTAGTTGTTGACTTTATTTTAATTAAAATATCTAGGAGCTAATAAGATAATGAGGCCTTAATCTGTAAAACTCTAGAAGGCAAAATCCCAGGAAGCCAAACTGATCACAGGAACCTAGTTTGACCTGTACAGTGGGATCCAAATGGAAAGCCAAAAGTAAGCCAGCCCTTGTGTGGATTTACAGCCCAGAGTTGTATCACCTGGATGGTCCCAGGAACCACAAATGTTGAACTTGGACTAAGCAGGTCCCTTACTTTTAATGTTTCAGGAACAGATAAAAAAAAATTCCCCAGAGAAAATTTCCATCATCTCAGACATCAGTCATTCCTAAATTATTTTTCAAGTACAAGGACCAACAAAGAGTCAAATACAACCAGTCACATAAGCAAGGTAACCAGAATGAGAACAAGCAGAAGTAACAGACAACAGAATAAGAGCACAAAGATTTCAAATATTAGAATCATTAAATTCATATACTATTCTATGTTTCTTTTTTTAAGATTTTATTTCTTTATTTGAGAGAGAGAGCAAAAGAGCAAGAGAGAGCAGGAGGGGGTGGGCAGAGGGAGAGAGAGAAGAAGACTCTCTGCTGAGATGTGGGGCTCTGATCCCAGGACCCCAAGATCCTGACCTGAGCCAAAAGCAGATGCTTAACCGACTGAGCTGCCCAGGTGCCCTAATATTGTTATGCCCAGATTTCAAGATCCCCAAAGACCGCCAGGGAGTCATCAAGTCTGATGCAAAAGCAAAGAGCCTTTATTCGAGCTAGCTCGGACTCAGTCTCCCACACCCAACTAACAGCAGCGAAATGCAGAGAAAAAGCATGGTTTTAAGAAGCACAATAGTTTTATAGGGAGTGGGTGGCAATAGGCAGGGTGATGTTGGTGGCTTATATTGATTGGCGAAGCGTCAGTTACATAAGGCGGGATAGGCCAGGGTGGGGCAATATTCGCACCCGGTTTTTCTGGGGAGGGGTGAAGCTGGGGGGTTATACAAGATGGAGGGTGCAGCACACTTCTGGGGAGGGGTCAAGATGGGGATTTACAAAGATGGAGGGTGCATCACACAAGATGGAGTCAGTTTTATTCTGCCCTTTCAATATCTGTGTTTCTTATGTTTAGAAAAAATAAACATAGATCTCCAGAGAATAAAAAACTACCGAAAGTCTAAGAGCATTGCTGAATTTTCTGGAGAAACAAACAAACAAAATGCTTTAAAACCCCTCCACATTCTGGCAGCACTCTACCTTCAGAGTGAGAAATGCACAAATCACTCCACTTCCAAGCCCAGAGAGCCCAAGTAAAAAGTGGCCAGCCCTATGAAAGATGAGGACCTCCTTGCCTCTGCTTGGGTCCTAAGTTGTCGTCTCAGAATAGCTTATCTACCACACCACACCCCTGCCCTTTTTTAAAAATGGATTTGGATGAGAATATATATACTTTTTGATCACAGTTCAGGTAAACCAAGATTATCCACTCGAAGTGCTAAATCAGCAATAGTTTGTTCTTTGTGAAGAAATATCTTGCCAAATGTGAAGGGAAAAAGAAACTTATCTGACTGAGTGCATTACTTCTTCTTGTACTAAAAATGAGAAACAAAAAAATTTATCAGCTTTCATAGCAACAACTGTTTACCTTAACCCCTTCACTTCCGTATCACTCAAAGATGTAGTAGACACTGTGATGCACCTCTCACAAAAGACCTATTCTTACAGGGGGTATTTCAGACAAAGAACCGTTAGTTGTCCCCCCATTATGGGGATTGCCTCAGCTGAAGAAAGCCCCTCCTCAAGGGCTTCATTTCATTTTCTTCCTGAGAAGTCCGTATCCAATGACTAATCAATAGACATATAGAGTATGGTCCCTCCTCTCCTGCAGGGGGGCCCCTCTGAACATGATCCCATCTTCAGAATTCACTACAGGAATGACTGTGTCTTCCACTGAGATATCCAGTCCAACATTGAAGTTCAAATGCTCTCTGTGCCCAATCCTGTTTTCCTCTTTTTTCTTCTATAGGTACCGTCCGAAGAGCATTCCTTCAGAAATCTGTAGACACTAATCTCTGTGTTCAAGTCTGCTATCTAAGGGACCCAGCCTGTGACATTGAACACTCATTGATGTGAACCTTGTAGCTTTATTGAGGTTCAAACATTCTTCAGAGGTGCTCTAATTGTTAAGAATATTATCTTAAATATCCTCTATTATTTCTGCCAATCTGAACAATGTTCAGGAAATTTCTTGGAAATCACTTTGCAAGAGGCATCATGATTTAGTGCATGTCCTACCAAACTCGTTTCTTGGTTCTCATATCTGGCAGTGACTTCAGGGAAACAACAAAGTCCTGCTTCTTAGATGTAGAAGCTAGTGCCTTTCCTAATCACAGCTGAGAATGCTAAATTGATTCAAAATATTGGCATTTCCAGTTTTCTTAAGAATCCAATCTTCTCTTAATGAGCGAGTCTCTCTCATGTCAGTGGTATCTATAGCTGGTTGGAAATTGTAGGAACCACTCTAACGTAGGCACACAGCTGATAAGCTGTCAGTCATCTTGTGGAGAGGCTTGGTTCTGTGACCCCTGGGTGGGGCTAGGTGGCAGGAGACACTAATCAGGTCTGATCAGGTTGCCTTAATTAAAATCATTATGTGACTGTGGAGGTTGCTAGAAGCAAAGTTTCATTTCATCTTCCTCCACCCACTCCATCCTCCAAACAAACTGAAAATAGAATCTGATTAGGTTATTCTATTTCTGAGGACAAGTACACAGCCATAGCATTTTTTTCCAGTTTTATTGAGGTATAATTGACCAAAAAAATTGTAAGATATTTCAGGTGTGCAACCCGATGATCTGATATATGTATGCATTGTGAGAGGGTACCTCCATCAAGGTCACTAAGCCATCCATCACTTCACACATTTATTTAACTTCTCTTTTGGGGAGGTGGGGGGGAGAACTTTTAAGATGTGTTCTCTCAGCAAATTTAATTATACAATAGAGTTTTATCAACTTTAGTCACCAGGTTTTACATTAGGTTCTCAGACCTTATTCATATTATGACTGAAGGCCTGTTCCCTTTTGTTAAGCCTGTAGCCCTTTGAGATTAATATTGATTTGGCCTGGCTGTGCCCAAGAACAAAGAGTGGGGTCCTGCAGGGCCAGCCAGGAGGGTCCTTGACTTTGAGAAGGATAGAGATCAAACTCAAGCTGAGAGGAATTAAGAGCAGAGTTTACCAAAGATAAGACATCAGAGTGAGGGACAAAGGGTCAGGGAGACTCAGAAGGGAAAAAAGAGTGAGTCTCATCTTTGCTGGGAGTCTGGGGTTTTTATTGTGGAGAATGGTCTGGTGCACATGTCTTCTCAGTAATCCAGGAACAAAGATGAGTGTTTAGGTGTTCTCCACAAGTCACTTATGCTATGGAGCGGGGGGTCTCAATGAGTCAGGGGTCTTGAAAAACATTCCTGATGATCCTGTCCAGTCACTCCTCAGATGGTCTCTACTGTGTGGAAGATTCCAAAGGAATCCATTTAATCCTTGACCTTCACAAGGCAGACATGCATTGTCTATTCTATAAGGTATATGTAAGGCAGGTATGTAGGTCCTAGCAAAAATGGAAGCAAGAAAAGGAGCGAAAAAGGCAGTTTTTCATGGGGTCCGTTTAGTTTCCTGTCTCAGTATCATCTAGCAGATACCTCATCAGTGGCCATCATTCTCAACACTCAGTCCATTTGCCCTTTTCCCTCCAGATCGATCGAAATGCAATTTCTTGGCATTAGGTTCTTTTTCAGGCTTACAAATGAGTTTTATTTTTGTGACACATATGAGATCCAGGGACATCTATTTTTAACAAGAAAAAGAGACACATTAAAAACAAAGCTGGGATACTTTCTGGGTTTGGGTGTGGAGAGAGGAGCACTGGGGAAGTCTAACTGACCAGGCTATTTTACTGGCTTCAGTGAAATGTAGGTAGTTAGCCTTAAGAGTTAGTTTGATACATGTATTTCTTTCTTGTTTTGTTTTGTTTAATTATTTATTTTATTTTATTTTTTCAGTATTCTGAGATTGTTTATGCACCACCTCGTGCTCCACCTATTTGTTTCCCTTTAAATACTTGAATGGGTTTGGAGATGAATGGGATTAAAAGAGAACTGGAAACTAGGAGGTTAAAGGCTTTTGGTGAAGACACCCAAAAATGAAAAGCAGTTAATCCTGCATTAAAATTGAATAGGATGCTGAAAGTTCCCCTGTGAATTGGTTACTTGGAACCCAGAGTTCTGGGAAAAGAGCCCTACCCCAGGCTGCCAATCAAAGAAGAAGAAATCCCCAGGAAGGCTCAGCACTTTCCTGCAAGGGATGTGAGGGACCAAAGTCAATCAGGATTTTAAATGATCAAAGTGGTTTAATACATTCTCTTGACAGACCCCAAAATAGAAACACTATTTCCTCAAATTCAGGCACAGAGACTATTTGCAAAGCAACTGTCACTGGGTCCTATATCTGGGATGACCCCTCCTGTCCCCACCCCTAGTGGGGCCAGGTCCTCACTCCAGAGCTATGGGCACAGGGCCACAGAGCTTGAGACACTGGCCTTTCACTGTTGGGTTTCTATTTCATGAGAGGACAAGGAAAACAAGAGAAGGGACTGACAGAGGTAGAAAGGATCTTCTCTGAAGGGACAGTCCGACCCCGATGTCTGTAACCCCAGGATGGTTTTGGTCGATACACTGTACAGAAAAGAACTGGGATGATGAGCTGAAAATTCATTTCTGTTTTGACTTTGCCTCAGAATAGCAAAGCACTCAGTTTCTCTTGATGTAAAACAGGGTTGAGAAGAATTTCCATCAGGCAATATTTATAAACTGCTTAATTTCCTTGTATTCAGAGATGAAAGAAATCTTCATTGCGTTGATGGCTATCCTTTGGAAATATTCTTGGGACCCCAGGGGCTTGGGTGCTTGATGGCCATAAAACTTCAAAGAAGAAAGTGTAACTGGCCTGCATTGAGATTCCATTTTTTTGCTTTGGAGATGAAGAGGAAAGATAAGACAAGGGAAGAAAGAGAAGAAGAAGGGAGCAAAACACAGAGCTAAATGGAGAGAGAGGACAAGAGGGAGAAAGTGCCCAGTCATGGGCCACATAGGCTACTGCAGAGGGCTGGGGCTGCTCCCCTCCACAAGTTCCTTGCCTTGCTGCCTCACAACTCCATTTCTACTCCAAAATCATCAATCAAGACTTTTCAGCTCCTATTTCCTTTTCAGTGGAACTCAGCAAAGGGGCAGTTGCTTCATGGTAAGGTATAGCTCTGAGGCAACAGGTAGAGGAAGAACTGGGTTCGTGGGATTTACAGGATTCGTAGGGGGCTCTAAACTTCCACCGTTCTGGATTCGGGAGAGTAGGGTTGAGTTCAGCTGAGCTAGATTCTCCAGGAGGCAGGGGCCCTCTAGACAACTTCTGGGTCATATGGATGAAAGAAAATAAAATATCATTTGGTAAAACCAATAGTAAGATCCCGACTACATAAAAACACTCTCTTTCTCTTTCAATATGTGTGATTTCACAGCACCACCAGCGCTGGGCCCTGCATGGGACAAACACGGAAGGACAATGGCCCTCCTCTCAAGTAAGGCAGACATGTGAATAAATGAATACTATACAAGAATGTCATTACGCTAACAGTACCGAGGCCAAGGCCACGTTCATGGGTGGGAAGGAGGAACTTTGAGGAGTGCATGTCATGCTTCCATCAGGTGTGAAGAAACTACTGCCGTGTTGTCTGCCTAGAGACTTCCTCCTTAAGGGGTCAAGTCTCCTTAAAGAATAGGGTTTGTTAAGACCGTGTGTTTGGAAGTCTCCCTTCTACGGGGCTGCTGCTTTCTGAGTGTTTCCTTCAGGGACATTATTATGCCCTGTGAAAAATTTTGTTCTTTTGATGGAAGTGACTTCTTACAAAAAACAATAATGAAGAAAGATATTTTATGACTCTTTGGTTACAACATGAAGGGGAAGACAAAGAAAATATTGCATAAAAGTGATTGCAAATGGCCCTTGGCCACAGGTGTGGGACTTCTAGAGGAATCAGAAGAGAAGTTCTTCCTGGTCAGGTGGGTCCACAGTGCTGGTCAGGCCATGTGACCCGGGGCAGCTCCCCATTAAGGGAAATTCTGAGTTAGGAGCTCAGGTATTTATAGATATTTTTTTCTTTTTATTCTTCTAATATCTATGCCATGCGTACTTTGGCTTTAGAAGATGTCTGACATAATTTTTGTAATGGCTTATTGCATGTTATAATGATAAAGGAATTAGTGTCCCAGTCCTGGATTTGAATCTTGACTTTTTTTTACTAACTAGTTGTATGAACTCAAGCACACCAAAACTTTGTGAATGTCAGTGTCTTCATCTACAAAATGGGCTGCTGGTAACACCTAACATTTTAAAAAGTCTTCCATAGGTTCAGCCCAAAGTGCTATATGCCAGGGGCGGTCTTTAAATCAAGCCTCCTAGAAACTTGGGAGAGTAGTTTGTAGCATCTCCTTAGGCTTATAACCCTTCTCTTATTGCTTACACTTATTGCATTTCTCTCTAACTTTTTAAACCTTTTCTCTATCGAGTGCACTGTATTCCATGCGTGATTCTGTTGTCTCACTTACTCTGAACACCACGCCATGAATGTGGCACTATCATCACCCCATTTTACAACTGGGAACACTGAGGCTTGAAGTTAAGATCACCAGCTCAGAGCCCGCACAGCCTGACCCAGAACCCATACCTTGGAGGCTCCTCAGAAAAGTAGCCACTCGCTTCTGTCACAGGGCTCCCACTGACGTTCTCCTCCCGCCTCCTCCTGGCAGAGTCCTCCAGCTTGGAAAGATGGATGGAAGGTGCTCAGCACCCGCCCATTTATATTTGCTATGTCACCTGCATCTCCAGTTTCAGAAATCTCTGAGTGCTGTCATGTCAGGCTCTGGGGCGAACACACCCTTGTAGAACCCGGAGCTTCCTCCAGTGTCCGGCAAGTTTTGAATGGTGAATGGTACGATTTGTCTTTCCGGGCTTGGTGCTAGAGCTCCTTGTGTTTATAAGACAAGGGATGATGAGCTGCCTGGCTCCTCCCCAGCTGGCCACCTCAGCAGCCATTTGTCACACCTAATTGGAGCCCTGTACCAACACAGCCCAGGTTCTCCAAGCCCAGTCATAGCCAGTCACTGCCGAAGGATGAAAAACCCTCTGACCTGCCTCTTCATTGTTTTCTAATTAAAAGGTACTTTGGGGACAACTGAAATTCCCCCAAGCGCTTGTCTGAACTATTCTGGTGGCTTTTCCTAAAGTGCTCTGTCTCCCAGAGCAACCACCCAGCCTCAGACTTTCCAGTGCAAGCCCACACGCTGCCCACTTGCTGAGCTCATGCTCTGAGCACTGTGCCAGCTCCTGGCCTGAGAGGGGCCCCGTTCCACCCTGCAGAGCTGGTACCTTTGCTCCAGGTTGACTTCTAGAGAGAGAAAGTCCAGTGAAGATCCCTAGAATGTGCTTTGGGCTTCGGGGAGCGAACTCCCAGAGTCCCCAGATGGGCAACAAACCTGGGAGCAAGGGGAATGATGTGCTTCGGGGGCTATTTCTGGGCCTCTCTGCCAGGGCGCAGCCTCATTGATTGAGACACGTGGCTTTTGAAAAACCCTTAGGGGTTTCCTCCCTGCTTGCAAGGATCATATCCATAGACAGTCAGAGCCAAGAGATGCATTAAGGAGCACCAAATCCAAGCCTAAATGAGGCCTGTGGGTATGAATGAGTGGCTTGGTATTTAACAATGAGCTTGTGGCAGCACTGGGACTAGGGTCTGGGCTTCATGTAGCCCAGGCTGTACTCCGTCACCACACTTAGCTTCCACGCCTTGCTCTCTGTTCCACCTACTGTTCTCCTCATCTTTTTCTCAAGGGAGTCCCAACAGGCAGATGAGAGCTGCAATGGAGACCTCCTTCTTCTCTGAGTGTGGGGTTCACACAACAGTCACATAGCCTGTCAAGAGTCACAAAGCCTGGTCAAGAGCTCCTAAAGTAGAAGCCAAAATCTCATCCCAATTGAGGGGATGTGGGAAGTGGGAAGGTTGGGGGGAAGGAAATCTTCACCAGCTATTATTCCCATCCCAGGACTCAAATTCTTGCCTTTCCCATGCAAGGACCCATAAGACAGCACAAAGAGGAAGAGAGAAAACACCCACACCAGCCTGGGGGAATCTTGATTTAGAAATAAAGTGTGTGTGTGTCTGTGTGTGTTTTTTTAAAACACCAGTATATTTGAATTCTGACTCATTTCATAATATGGGTATTCATTCAATACTTCTAAAGTTTAAAAACAAATGAGAGGGACTTCTGGTTCTGATCTGGCATGTACAAAGCTTAGAAGTTGTCATTCCATCCTAACAGCAAATAAAAAGTTAAACAGACTGAAAAATCAACAACCTTTCTTAGATGTGTTGAAAAAGTAAGGTTACAGAGCAAACCACTGCTCCCCGAATTGAAGAGAGGAATAGAGGCAGTTCCAGAGAATACCAGCTACTGGAGCAGAAGCCCATGATCAGAAACCTCTGTGAGAGGAAAACCTGGGCTGTCGTTGATGGTCACCAGAGGTTAGCAGTGGACAAGTCTGAGAGCTAAACACTCCAGGGGGATCCAGCTATTGGGGGTCCCCCACGCATCTGTCAGTTTTACCTCTAGGAGTTCTACAAGGTTCTCACAGTGATGCTGAGGAAAAATCTCCTCATGCTTTCAGCAGGAGTCAAGAAAGAGACACCCTTTTGAAATACTACAAGAGCATTCTGTTCTTCTAACAAGATGTGCCCCCATGAGAAACTATCTAACCAGAGCCCAACTTGCCAGGATTTTGTCAGGGCCTAACCTACCTGCCAGAAGGAAAATACTCAACTCTAGTCATAGGACTACAGAATGCTTCCCCTACACACACCTTACCATGTCCCTTTTATCCAGTACATCATGTTCGCTTGTCAACAAAAAGTTACAAGACTTACTAAAAGGCAGAAAACACAGTTTGAAGAGACTGAACAAACAATAGAACCAGGGTCAGATATGGCAAGGGTGTTGGAATGATTCAGACCAGGAATTTTTTCAAACTATGATTAATAGGCTAAGGGCTTTAATGGATAAAGTAGACAACATGTAAGAAAGAAAGATCATGTAAGAAGAGATATGGAGATTCTAAGAAAAAACAAAAAGAAATGCTAGAGATCAAAAACACTGAAACAGAGATGAAGCACACCTTTGAGGAGCTTGTCATTAGACTGGAGTTGGCTGAGGAAAGAAACTCTAAGACAGTAAAAAACAAAGAGAAAAAAGACAGAAAAAAAGAAAGAAAGAGAGGAAAAGAAGAAAATAGAGGAGGGGAAGGGAGGGAAAGGATGAGGAGGGAAGGGAAGAGAACCCACAACCAAATATCCCAGGACCATGGGAAAACTAGAAAAGGTATAACACAAGCATAACAGGAATACCACAAGAAGAAAGAGAAAAAGAAAAGAGGAAAAAATATGTGAATAAATAATAACTAAAATATTATCTCCAAATTAATTGTAAGCACCAAACCACAGACCCAGAAAACTCAAAGAACACCACTCAGGATATATGACAAAAAACAAACACAAAAACCAAATCTATGCTTAGGCATATCATATTCAAATATCAGAAAATCAAAGACAGAAGGAAAAAAAAATCTTGAAAGAAGCCTGAGGAAAAGAACACCTTACCTATGAGCAAAAAAATAAGAATTACATCTAACTTACCAGAAACCATACAAGCAAGAAAGTAGAATGAAATATTTAGAGTGTTTTGAGGAAGGGAAAAAAAAAAAAACACCAACTTAAAATTCTACACCCTACATAGTCATCCTTCAAAAGTAAAGGAGAAACAAAAACTTCCTCACACAAATAAAAACTGAGGGAATGGGTGCCTGGGTGGTTTAGTTGGTTAAGCCACTGCCTTCGGCTCAGGTCATGATCCTGGAGTTCTGGAATCGAGTCCCACTTGAAGATCCCCACTCTGCAAGGAATCTGCTTCCCCCTCTGACCTTCTGCCCTCTCATGCTCTTTCTTTCTCAAATAAATAAATATTAAAAAAAAAACTGAGGTAATTTTTTGCCAATAGAGCTGGCTCACGAGAAATGTTAAGTTCTTTTGAGAGAGGAAACTGATAGAGGTCAGAAACTCAGATCGACATATAGAAAAAAATAACATGGAGAAGAAATAACCCAATGTATAGCTCTGGTGTAGGACATGGACATTGGGGGAGGTTGCACACATGTGGGTATGGCAGTACGTGGAAACTCTGTATCATCTGCTCAATTTTGCTGTGACCCTAAAAAGACTGTACAAAATAAAGTGCATTGATTTTTAAAACAACAGTGAAACTTTAATTTGTTTTATGAAACTGAGTCTATGGGTGGTTAGCATGTGGGTTTTCATTTCTACTCACTCTGACTGTATGAAAAGAATGCTTACTTGTTAAATCATTTGTCCTTAGGAACAGGGAATGAGGAGCTCTATGAGAAGAGAATTTAGCTAGTTCCTTCTTTTCCACTTCTCTCCTCCAGAAATCTCTGAGAGCCAGAAATCACAGCAATTCCATGGTCCACTGGTTGATGGAACCATCCATAAAGGCTTGGCTTAGGCTCTATCCAAAAGCTCTTTCTCTTTGCCAACATGAGCTTTCATCTTGTCTATGCTCAAAGCAAATTCAGGCTTAAAGTCATTCTAAGCTCTGATGCATCCTGATTATAGAACAGTTTAAAGGAATTTCTTGATTGTTCAAAATTTGGAAGAACCTATTCCATAATGGAGATTGCTTCTTTTAAATAAAAAGAAACAACTTTAATTGCATACCACCTGGTTACAGAAAAGATTTATACCAAAAATTAGAGTAGGCAGGAAAATGTGCATGTGCTTGGGTCCAATTTAGGACACGATGATTAATGACAAATTATTATAGTCTTCAAAAATCCTAAGAATCAACATTGTGAGCCACTTCAGGGAGAAAAAAAAATGTGAAAACAGAGGGGTAAAGGTCAGTTGGTCCCAAATAAAAAGTAATGAATTGGAAAATAAGCAACTAGAATGGTTCAGATTAATGTCCTCCCAAACTATTCTTCTCAACTAAATACAGATGATACCAAGAAAAAAAGGAGCTAAAAAGAAAATTAAAACCATTTGGCAGGAAGTATTTCCCTAAGTAACAAAAGATGAGGCGTTCCTAAACCGAAAATGCTAGAGCTGTTCAAGAATGAGTAGCTTTTGGAGCAGAGAGATCAGAAGGGAGATCACTCTTCCAAAAAAGAATGTTTCTTCACTCTGACTTGTCCGTGGCTTTACACCCTTAGCTCACCAGCTTTATATTCCTACCAGCTCTGCAAATTTCCTTGTCAGGCCCATTTCGGGACAAGCCAACCTATGTCCAGATGACCCAGTTCATGTTGATTCCAGTACTGTTTCTGTCTTTGAAATTCAGGAACCCCCAAATGCCAAGTTCAATTCTTCTCCAACTTCACTTGATCCGGCAACTGTCTTGGAAACTGAAAAACAAAATTCAAAGAAAGGTGGGTGTGGTAGACACTGGTGCTTGTCACTGATATTTCCAATTCTCCTCTGGGCATGATTACTGTTCCCTGCCTTCCTGATGTTAGGCATAGCTATACGCCTATTGGTCCCTGAGTACACATGTGGAACAGAGGCCCCATTGAAGGGCAATGGACAGAATGCCCGAGTGGGAAATGAAACTTGTTTGAAGCCACTGAGAATTTAGGGTTGTTTCATTCCACAGCATTGCACAGCCTGCATTGTTTAGAATAACTGATAATTCGGGCTGCAGTAACTAAGATCCAAAAATATTTCAGGGAAATAGTCTGCTTTTAGGGAAACTTTTTTTTTTTTTTTAGAAGAAATGGACATTTTCCAACTTACTTACTGAGGGCCCTGTAAAGTCAACCTTCCCTGAAATGTGACTCACTTACTTCAAATGTTTTCAGAATAAAAGTTTATGACACCAGCTGGTCTCGTGAGATATCATACACATGATTAAGCATCACATGCCTAATTTATCCTGAATCGTATGCACAATTTTAAATCATTTGGTTTTCAGAGCACTTCTCTGATTTTTGTAATTGATACTCCAGCTGCCTTCATGTAAGAGGAGCTACTTGTACTTTAGTCTAGAAGTATGAAAATGTAAAAATGGCTAGATATTCTTACTTTAAATAGTTTAACCTAAAATTAACCAAATTCCTTTAGAAAGATAATTACTGTAAATAGTTGAGGGTAAAGATATTTACAAAATGAAAAGAATTTGGCACCACTCATAGATTAAAGCCACCCACATTAAATTCCAGATTTGGTTTACTTATGTTCGATTTGGAATTAATTTTGTATTTCTTAAAAGCTATTTCTAATATTCAGTCAAGAATAAGTTTGAGTATTGAATTTGTTACGATATCAAAGCGATCTTAATTTTGGACAAATATTTAGCAAACAGGAGTCTGAGCCTGGTGAGCTGTTGTGTTGATTTTTCAGTTTTTAAGCAATGAATTCAGAGTCGAACTGTATTTTAACACATGCATTTGAGACTCATGCTAACATTTATAAACTCTGATTCAGTTCCATCCTTCTGGGAGATAATCCAACATGCACTTTTCAGTTCAATTTAAATTACAGGTAGCACATGTTGTCTTATACTCATCTCAAGCATGCTTCTTCTGGAAAACAATGCAATCAATAGAGCGTGAAACAAATCATTCCCAAAGATATGGAATTCATATAAAATAGCTTTGCTCCCCAGAGATTGTTTTTGTTAAGAGAGACATGATTTAGATAGGTAGCTATGATTTTGCTTTGGGCCAAGCCTGACTATCTGTGCATCTCTGAGCACTTTCCAAAAAGCTATAGAACCAGATGACAAAATCAGTTCCCCTGGGACTCAGTTGACTCAGGACATCTCTCTATGGATGTCCTAAGGTAATTTGTCCTCAAATGAACTCGTCATCTTCCTTTTAAAACTATGGTTTTATAGTTCCCTTCAGCCCCGCCCCCGTTTTTTGCCTCTCAAACCCCGGAATTCACAGATTCCAGTGTTTCGGCCTTGCCTCTCATCCTACCCTTGCCCTGTGCTGCCTGGCCCTTGCCTCCCTAAAGGTCTTACTGCCTCCAGTATCTCCGCTCTCCAGCTCCTGTTCCCACTGCCATCAAACTAATCTCTGTAAAACACAAGTTGGATTGTGCTAATCTCACCTAAGAAATGTTGTGATCCCTGTGCTATCTTTTGTTTGAGCCTAGAGACCCACTCTACCATTCTCCCTCTGTAGTGCTCCATGGGCCAACCTGTGAGGATAAGATCAGTGAACCCCCCTGCCTTTTGGATAACGGTTCAGTTTCGAAACTGTGGAACCCTGGAGGAGAACAGTGAGGTCAGGGGATGGATTTCCTGGCTCCTTCCTTGGTCATTGACATAAGATGGCAGTGGCCCTCAAGCCTTCCCCACATACCTGAGTCTGAGTGTGCCATATACTCAAGACTTCTTTGATCCCTGCTTTTGTTTATCTTTTCTTCCCCTGTGAGTCTGAAATTCTCTTCATTATCTTTATTGCGATCATTCTTATTTAATCCTGCGTTGTTAGACTTTGTATTGGGTATATCCATCTGGAGGCTCGCAGAACAACAAGATGAAGGAAGCCAAGAGCCCTGCATTAGTGCTTGGAGATGGAGTCACTGATCAGGAGTGCCCCTTATGTACATCACATGAGTGAAAACTGAAGTACTACTGAAATGAGAATGTGCTACCACTGAGATGTAGGGATTTATCTGCTTCAATTACTTGCATTACCTTAATTAAGTATAACTGTTTTAAAAAATAAAAAAAAAATCTGTTCCTCCATGAGATTCCCAAATGAGTCATTAGAGAAAGTCATAAACATAGATGAGCAAGAGCCATGATTACTAGGAGCTGAAGGAGTTCCCAGAGAACACATCGCTCGCTGGGATAAGTCTCCTGGGTTGGTAAAGAAAGAAGTACAGGTGCTTTGGTGTTTCTGGACTTGTCCAAGTCATTTGACAAAATTTCACATATTCTTTTGCTTACCAGGGAAAATTATTCACAAAAGAAAAATGAAAGTAAGTGGATTATTAGTTACTCAAAATGTGCTGGTTAATAATAGATTAGAATCAACCCAAGGTTGGTTTTTTAGTGGTAGGCAAGCTTGGTTCTTATCATAACTATGCAAACATTTTTATTAGTTATTTAGATAAAGCTATAGAGGGCTTGGGCTTAATTTTTGTTTTTTGTTTTGTTGTTGTTGTTGTTGTTTTGACTTGGGGTTTTTTGCTCACATTAAATAGTAGCCTGCTGAATGAAATAAGCCAGGCAGAGAAAGACAAAAATTACATGGCATCCCTTATATGTAGAGGGATACCATGGAGGGGGGAAAAAAAAAGGCAAACTCATGGAAACAGAGTAGAATATTGTGGTTGTCAGACACAGCAGGGTGGAGAAACAGGGAGGGGTTGGTAAAAGGATACACATTTCCAGTTATAAGTAAGTTCTGAGGATCTAATGTAAGCGTGGTGATTATAGTTAATAATATTGTAGTGTCTGATTGAAATCTGCTAAGAGAAAAGAACTTAAGTTTTCTCACAAACACTCAAAAATATGTTGGGTGGTAGATATGTTGACTGTTTGGTGGGAATGTATAGAGATATCATCTCATACACTTTAAATATATTGCAACTCTGTTCATTATACCTCAGCAAAGCTAGGGAATAAAAACAATAGCCTGAATCTAACAGATACAGTTTTATAAGAGGAATTGAAATTCTGACATTTGGACAAACACTGGCAAATGCATAGACACACACACAATATATGGCTAAAGAATAAGGAAGCCGTGAGTCCGCTGAGTCGGGCCCTTGCATGAGGCTGTATATTAAACTGTGGCTCCTGGATGTGCAGAAACTTGCCAGAGCTGGAGCAAGCAGTTGGCTCTGGAATCAAGCCGAATAAATCCCTTCTCTTCTGCAGGTGACACAGAGCTATTTCTGTTCCAGGCAGCATACTTTGAGGAGCAGGGAAGTAAAGCTTTGATAATCCAAAGTAGTAACTTTGGATCTGAAAACACCTTTTCACAGAAATGTTTGAAAAACGAGCATACAGGAACCCTGGAGGCAAGAAGACTCAGAGAACTTGGTCTCCACCTTCCGGTATTCCAAGAATTGCCAAGAATTAGAATAATTCTGTGCCGCCTCCCATCGCCCACGCTGGATTTCTTGGGGGAATAAAGAGATGCTACAGGTGATTAATTTCAAGTCAATATCGGGAAAGGCTTTCTATCAGAGTTGTCCAAAGACACAGAGGCTGGGCCTGTGCAAACAAGCAGAGAATCTGTCTGGACAGTTGACTTTAGGTCTCAAGGCCCCTTCTGGGTCTGAGAGCCTTTAGTTCTTGCTCACTGTGCTGAACTTGGGGTAGCTTGGGAAACATGCAAGCCAGCTGACAGACCCTGCATGTCCTTTACATGGTGACTCTGTTGGCTTTGCCAAGAGATAACATAGGATGCAAATAAAATATCCTCTTAGAGATTAGCCTTTGCATTGGTAGAGGGAATGGAAGGATCCTCTAACACAGCATTTAGTATTGAATAACTTCTGCTAGCCAGGGCCAGTGACTGCCCACCACATCCCTTTACCTCCCTCCTATCTGTACCTTTCTTCCCTTCCCACAAAATGCAGAACTTCGGTTATTTCCTTTGGGAAATGATCATTCTGGTTAAGAAAAAAAAAATTGTTTTTGTTTTCTGTTTCTCTTCAAGAAGTGTGAACTAAAACTCACCAGACGGTCATGCTTTATTACAATTGCTGTTGACAGTAATAGTAGATAAATTTTTTCACCCTCCAGGGAAGAACTGCAAGAGAATTAAAATGGCTGCTGAGGAAGGTTTTTCTTTGTTGAACTGGGTCCGGAATTTGGCAGGGCAACAGAAAACAGAACAACGTTAAAAAGAGCAAGCACGGGGTGCCTGGGTGGCTCAGAGAGTTAAAGCCTCTGCCTTCGGTTCGGGTCATGATCTCAGGGTCCTGGGATCGAGCCCCATATCGGGCTCTCTGCTCAGCGGGGAGCCTGCTTCCCCCTCTTTCTCTGCCTGCCTCTCTGCCTATGTGTGATCTCTTCTCTGTCAAATAAATAAAATCTTTAAAAAAAAAAAAAAAAAAAAAAAAAAAAAAAAAAAAAAAAAAA